>JAVQJG010054821.1:0-34738 GCA_036024015.1 Craterocephalus amniculus | reverse complement strand
CCTGCATTCAGACCTGTATCTGCTCAGTGCCCCCCACCCCCCACCCCACCCCACCCCCCACCCGTCTCCACAGCTCTTCTGACAACTTGGTAATCCCCACATGACCTGATTACTTTTCTACGTAAACTTAGCTATGACATCAAACGTGTGGAAAGAGTTTACGCAAATGCATGTGATGTGTTGCGTCAGAGATGCGAAGATGTGAGAGATGAAATTTTTATTATTATTTTATATCAGTTGCTATTTTGCAATCAATAAACTTCATTTAAGGTCTTTACATGTTTAAGATTAATTTAGATTTGCATCAGTGAAATACTTCCTGTGGATTCAGTTCATATTAAAAGCTTGATATATTTCTGATGTAGATAATAAAAACTGATAGTTTCTTGTTATGTAAATGATATATAACAGTCCTAAACCTTTGAAAAAACATGTATGCTGCAATGGGAGCGGTAAATGTTTAGTGACAGACATTTCAAAGCACTTTTCTGCGCTCACCACCAACCTAATCCCACTCTGCGCTATGTTTAATCCCTCTCCCATCCCTCTCCGTGGAGCGATTGGTTAATCCTTGCGTCTGCTCATCCTGATTGGTTAACCTCTCTTGGAGGGTGCAGTGCACTTGTAATCTCCCTCCTCAGCACTGTGTGTTACAGACAAACATTTGCACTGTAATCCCAGAGAGGAGCAGATGTGATGGGGGATGGAGAGCTGCTGGACAGACCTTGAGGAAGGTGAACACTGGGGGGGAGGGGGGGTGGAAACAGCATGCTGTGTGAAAAGGAAAAGCTTCAGCCAAGAAAATGAGAGACTTTTTTTTTACAAACTTATACATAAGTTAAAGCTAAAACACAACATGTCAACAAGCTGTTATATGTAAGTTTTCCCTTTTAAAACGTCGGAAAGTTATAAATCCAGAGAATTTAATTAGTGGCTCCAATCACCTGCGATGTTTGTAGTCTGGGTTTCAGAGAAGTCTGGACTGGATTAGTTCAGAGAAACCATAAAATAAACTAAAAAAGTCTGAACAACTAAAAATAATGGATACAAGCTGAAATGTTTAGTCTCAAAGTAAAAAAACAACAAAAACCTAATTGTTTGCGACAGTTGGGGAGATAAGCCATTTCTCTTTGAGCCATGTCCCTATTTTTAGAAGCCTTTACTCAGAAATAGTATACCCATAATAAAATTAATTAAATCTCTGCAACCACTCCGATGAATATTTTGAGAGTCCTATTGTAAAGGGAGATTTATTGTGTAATTAACAGTGTAGATGTTACTAATGAAGAATAAATGAAGACGGTACCTGAAACAAAAGTTTAAAAATAAGTTTCTTTTGAGAAGAATATGAATTTCCTTTTGCACTGATGCAGCTGTAGTTTTAAACCTGAACCATGGTGCAAGAGGTGAAAATTATCTGAAAAGTCCAACTCTGATAAAAGCAAATCAGAAAAAGTTAAAGAGGTTTTAGTACAGATAGGTCTCAAAAATGACCGTTGTAGTTTCACACATCTGTTCTCAAAGTCCCCAACTGAGGGAACTCTGGTCTGAAAGACTTTAGTAAAGAAATGAACAGAAAAGAGATGGAGGGACTAACATCTACAACAGGGGTTGCAGTGTGGCATCTTATTAATAAAAAAAGTGTTGCTCCAAGTTATTGGTGAGATGATCCAAGTGACCCGACCATTTATAATTTAATAGTTCGTTTCATTTAAGAAAGCTTAAGACTTGCTTTTTTAGTAAAGCTTTTAACTGAATATCTTTTTGGTATTTATGATTATTTTAATTAATTTAATTCTATCTAAGTTACTTGTGTTTAACTGGTTTTAATATTTTTTGTGATTGTGTTCTATTTATATTTTTTGCAATTTCTTTTAACATATTTATCTTGTTCACATTATTAATGAATTTGTCTTAACATTTCACCCATTTCTTTTAAACCATTTTTCCATGCCATACCTTATAGCGACCAATTTTATTTTATTTTATTTACTTTACTTAATTTTTTTTTTTAGCTTAACATCTTTTATTTAAATTTTGTATCTGCATATATATGTGATTCATGGGTTTGTGGTCTGAGGACCTAATGGGGATTTGTTTTTAATGTTGTATGGAAAAAAAATTAAAATAAAGTTTAACTCTTTTTTATTTTACAAATAGTCATATTCCCTGTAAGTTAATATTTTTAAACTTAATAAAAATTCAAATTTCAATATCTGCTTGAAACCATCCAAGAGGACGACAACTATTCAAGTCTGCTGAATTAACTAAAACTGATGTAGCATAAAAAAGGATATGTCACTGAAGCTAATAAACATTTTAGTAAAAGAGATTTACATTGAAGCTAAATCAAATCACACTGACCAAAGAAACATTGTATTATGAACAACAAACGCAAAAGCAGACCTTTTCCACTTCTGAGAACTTGCAAAATAACCAGCAGCTTGAGGGTGAAGGACTACAGAAGCTACATTTGAACATCATCTAACAAGTCAAGAAATGACTGGATTTGACTTAATTTACAACCCTTTTCTCTCTTTTTCATCCCTTTTTGAGATAAGGAAATACATTTTTGTGATTCAAAACTGACACAAGAATGAATCTGTTCAATTTCACGAAAGCCCCCTTACTGGTCCAGCTTGTGATCACTTAAAACAATTTCCATTAGATCCAGTGCTAATTCCTCATTTAATCTTGATTTCTCAAGAGAACAATAGATATGACTCGTTAACACATTAAAAACATGTTAAAACAAGTTTAATTTTAGTTTACAAGTTTAGTTTAATGGAATAATTTTCTCATGATCGCAAGTTGATGGCATCGCACTGAAATAATTGCAGGAATAGCCACTCTGAGCTTCTGTACTTGGATGCAACATTATCCATCAAAGCTTCTTTATCCTAAAAAATGCCCCCTGTGGCAAGCATCTATCATTGAATTACTCAAGATCATAACTGTATAAATGAGTGGGATCAGTCACTGCCAAGTCATTTTTAAGACCTTTTATTTCTTTTTGGCCAACACTTAAAAATGGACAACCTTAATCAACCCAGTATTTACTAGATCACCCTATTAATTGTAAGTCATCAACATTTTACAAATGGTCAGTCGATTCAATCATTGAAGAATAATCGGGCAGAGAAACCTTAACTGTGAGATAAACAAGGAAATATTTCACCAAATCATAGTGAATAATTAAATATATTAGGGAAATTATATTGAACACCTTGTAGGCTCTTCACAATAGGTCTGACACAAAGTAATACACGTTGGAACAGCAAAAAGGAGATCGGTAACTTTCTGCACCTCGTATGGGAATGCATGGTGGAACCATTTTGGCTACTAGAACTTGGGGAGAAGTAGTTCCTCCAGTATCTGAAGAGCATGGAGCAGCATGGAGATAAAACCATTCCTGACCCTATCAAAAGGAAAATATTCTGTTCTGGTGGCTGGAACAGCCTCAGCTGCCAGAGTCATATTAAGACACTGGAAATCACCCACACAGCCAAAACTGCAGGAGTGGAAAATCCTTATAAGCAAGACCACATCATATGAGGTTATACTGGCCAGGGCAAGGGGGATATTAGAAGGACTCAAATTCCTTCTACTAAACTTTTCAAATTAAATTTGAGAAAGTTGAAGTTATTTTCAGATAAAACCCACTGGTTACAGCTGAGACACTGGTGGGTTACCCTGCTCAGAGAGGACACAACAGCTCACATAGCCATAGATGCTGTAATGTCTCCAAGACAATCACCTGCTGACATTTTTGTTTATATACTGCATAAGAGTGTTGGAGTAATTCCGGTTTATAATCTCGACATTAGAGCCGATTTATGTGATATTTCCCATCCATCTCTTCAGACTCGACAGTACAAGGAATTACTGAATCAAACCAGCACATTAGAATATCTGTACTCATAACCCAGAAAAGGGAAAACTCCTCCATCACAAACTGATGATATCTGAATCCTGTGACACTGTGTAAACTATCATCTTATTCCTCGTATACATTTCCTCAGTCTGCCATAAGCCAGTTAAATCCCCTGCTACAAGTCATTAAGCAAGAAAATTACATTGAGAAACTGTTGCACTACCTACTGGAAGTAATATTGATGCCAGGGTGCCCAAGTCCAGTCCATGAGGAGCTACTATCCTGCAATGTTTAGATTCAACCCTTCTCCATTCCACATGAATCAAATGGCTGAATTCTCTCACCTGCATGCCTTTCAGTCGTTCATTTGATTCAAGTCTGATGGAGGACGGATGCATCTAAAAGTTGCTGGATAGCACATCTCAATATCTGGACTTGGGCACCACTGATATATCCAATCTAAAATATAAATCTGAATGCTGAGTTTTTGGGGGTGTTTTTAAAAATAGTTGGCACTATCATGCTTAGGCTACTGTGCAGACTCAATTCCAGACCAGCTTCTAATCCTATAACCTGACCTGAGGTAATTTCTCTCACCTTTGCACAAGTATTTACACATGCAATAAATGCTTGGTGGGCCTCGGGTATTTTCTGACTTCAAAGAGGCTAAGGTATTACATCTGCTGAGAAACTTCCTTTCCTACCTCAATCATCAACCAGTTTGGCTTCTTCCATTCTTGTCTAGGTTGATCAAAAATGTCATTTTTCTGGTTTCTGGATTCCCCTAACAAAACAACTTCCTTGATTCAAATCAGCCTGGCTTCGAAGAAGCAGCTTCACAGAGGGTGCTAAACAAACTGTACTTATCCTCTTTTCTGGTCGATTTTGACCACATAGCATTTCGGTGCTATGAGCCACATTCATTCACACGCACTGAAACACGTCAGGACGTTTTGACGTGTAAACTGGTAAATCTGGGATCAAACTACCATCTTTCCAGCAGGCAGGTGACCACTCTGCCTCCTGAATGACAGGGAGCTCTGCATTCAGTAACTAAGATCCTGAAGGCTAATGTCACCACGGTCCTTTCTCATTCTGCTTGACCTTTTAACAGACTACGCTATGATAAACCAAAGCATCTTGCCATCACCTCTCTATTGGGATGACCCCTGGCTTTGTTCTGGGACTTCTCTTTTTAAATACACCCCTTCCTCGGGTCTGATTGTATACTTGCATTGCTGCTATGCAGATGATAACCAACTATACCCATAATTCTTGCCAGACAGGTTTGAGTTTATTTTGTCTGATAAGTGGCCTGAGATGACTTTGTTTGAGTTGGTGCTATACAAATAAAGCTGAAAATAAAGTTACTAATCACTTGCTGACTTCAGTCATTTTGAGCCAGTGCCCTTATGTCAGCTAAAGAAAACTGTATGAGAGGCAGGATAACTGTGAGTCATAAAATACACTCTTCCTGCCCCTCAAACAACTGAAACTGTCCTTATAAATGTTTCAACAATCTTCATTGGCCATGGATTGAAGTGTTATTACTATAATAAAACTACAATGGGCCCAAATGGAATGAGCGCGATAAGAAATGCACGCTGTTAAAACTGATTTCAGTTAATGCCATAATTGATGCGTTTAACTGACAGCACTACTATAAAGCTCTTCCTGGACTACAAGGAGTCCATCATTCTCATTAAGTTACAAAGATTATCCACAAGGAAAAAAACTCAAAAATTCTGTCTAAAAGAAGATGGTAGAATATGAAGAAGCCACAAGATGTCTGGAACAATGTTATTCAGACATCTGATAGCAAATTGGGGATGTTGGATTTAAAGCACCATGTAATTCGCAACGCATTATGAGTACAATGTGATTCATTTAAGTAAAGATCCTGAACTATTATTTGCAAATTAATATATGTAGCAATACAGTAAACACTAGCCAGGCACTTATTAGGTACACCATGGTAGTAGATCCTTTTCCTTCAGAACTGCCTTGATTCTAGGTTTGATAGATCTAACAAGATTATGGAAACATTTCTCAGAGGTATTACTCCATATTGACATGACAGTATCACACAGTTGTTGCACATCCATGACGATAATCTCCCGTTCCACCACATCCAAAAGGTGGAATATGGATTGAAATCCAGTGACAGAGGCCACTGGAGTCCAGTGAACTCATCGTTATATTTTCTGCATTTCAGATCATTCTCTGTAAACTCCAGAGATGGTTGTGTCTCAGTATCCCAGTAGATCAGCAGTACATTCAAACATCCCCACCGATAACACTTACCTCTGCATATTAGACAATTTACATACTTTGTTTTGTTTTCCAGCGCAGGTAATTATTTTGGGAAATTCATTTCATTTTTTCAGAAGTGAACTGCAAACTTCCACCTACAGTAAAAATTCTATTTCTGGATGTCACCTGCCTTAGTAATCGTCTCCCCCTAGTGGCTGTAGGGCTTCACTACACCGCTCAACTCATTTCCAGCTTTTCCTATGGAAGGCTATATAATGTATTCCAAACACAAAAATGACACAAACCAGCCTCAATTTCTTTTAACATCTATTTATTACCACCATAATATGAGAAATTTGGAAAATACAAAGATCAGCTTATTTATACGTCTGAAAATCTCAAGGAATAAGAAAAATATAAAAAGAAAACAAATATGAGGTTATATTCTGTATCACAAATTTTGAGAAAGGGACAGTTTATATGCTCAAATCTACAGAAAAACACAGAGCCTTAACATGCAGAGTGTAACTTTCACTATGTCAATTTATACTGTTGTGACAAATCTCGTTTATTCTGGTGAAAGAGAACAAATGAAGCATGATGTGTGCGGTGATGAACTGAAACGAGCAGGAGACGGTGAACTACCGCCCTCGTGTGGCTGTAACTGGAAAACACACAAGCCCTTCCCGAGTTTCTATTGCAATCCAGATCATTGTAAATGAAACCCCTGATAACCGTCTATAAACGACTATTATTTTCACTTTTAACCTGATAATTTGGAAAGTAGTAAAGGTAGATAAGATCCTCCATGTGTAAATAAAAAAGAAAAGAAAGAAATAGACACCATATCCACAACATTGATCAATATTTTAAGCGACCAAGAGATTGTTGAGAACGACTGGTTTTGGAAGATCAGAGGTCACATGTCCACACCAACAGAGCAGAGGTCCATCCCCTCCCAAAGCAGATCGCAGGTGGAGGAGCTGGGGTGCAGGGGGACGGACTGGTGAGAGGGGAGGAGGGCGTTCAGAGGGGGCCAAAGGCCTCGGGACTAGTTTTAATAGCACCCTGCTGTGGAAGTTGCAGCTCCCCTTAAGCAGACTAGCCCCTCGGTCGTGTCCCTCTGCTTCGGCTCTGTTTACCCCACACACCCCATCAGCTGACACTGAACGAGTACAGATGAGCTTACTGATGAGCTTGCATATGTTTGAGTACGTGTGCACATGCGTGTCTGATCTGCAAAACCCTTTACATGCACGAAAAAGGTACCCTAGAAACATCCGATGTAGACAAAAAAAAAAAAAAAAAACTTATCAGAGACCAAACGTCAACATATTTCTATCTGTTTATAATCAGGATTACACTAATGTCTACTGAGAAGCTGGGCAGGCCGGGGAGGGAGGGTGGAGGGGCAGGTGGAGGTGAGTGGAAGCGGGAAGATGAAGCGGTGAGGGCAGGGACGGGTGAAGAAAAACAAGACTGCGGTTAAACGCCGGGCGGGAGTCTAAGCGCGCTCCCCGCGGATGCGGCGTGCCAGCTGGATGTCTTTGGGCATGATGGTGACACGCTTGGCATGGATGGCACACAGGTTGGTGTCCTCGAACAGACCCACCAGATACGCCTCGCTGGCCTCCTGGATTTCCAAACAGGACAAACGTTACAGAAGATCCGTGCTGTTTAACGCAGCGCTGATGCAGTTTTATGAATGTTTAGTTCAACACACCTGCAGAGCTCCGATGGCAGCACTCTGGAAACGCAGGTCGGTCTTGAAGTCCTGAGCGATCTCCCTCACCAGACGCTGGAAGGGCAGCTTACGGATCAGCAACTCGGTGGACTTCTGATACCGACGGATCTCTCTCAGAGCCACAGTACCGGGTCTGCGGCAGACAACCGAGTTTTAATGAGAACGAACCCCCAGAAGAAATACTAAATCGCTGCTCTTAATGTAAAATGAAACATCAAATCTCTTCATTTTTAAGTTAAAAGTTAAATACTTAAAGGAACTATACCTGATATTATTTTAATCTTTCTAAGAAAAATGGTTTTCTACGTGGTATAGTATGTGGTTTAAGTGGTAATTTCATTACAATTAATGACTCATTGATTGCGCATATGTACGAGTTCAGGGCATTGTAGTTAGCGAAAGCAGCTAGTTTTTTGGCATTGGCGTGACGCTCTCTCTCTCTGCCGGGTTAATTTTTGGAACGTCCAGACTCCGATCAGCCAGTAATAGCGTTCCCCTAGTGATCCGGAGTCAAATTATGAAAGTTAAACCTCTTAGCCAAGAAAAAGCGTCACACAAAACCTAAAAAAAAATAGCCGCTATCGCTAACTAAGCTAGCCGGACGTGAAATCGGGTATAGTCCCTTTAATGAGCGGTTACGAGTGGAAAGTATGGACTGGCATTCAATTAAATTGTCTTAATTAATTATCAGGAGAACTAATGATCAATATCAATTAATCATTAATATTTCTATTGAAATTCGATATTAATAGCCTATATTTAGTGTGTTTCCTTATTTAGATTTTTATCACAAGATAAACAACTCTTATAGATGCTAAATGGGATTCATTCAATGGTTACGCTGGAAAATATGCTTCCATACAACTTTGATAACTTTGCATTGATTAAAAGATAATGTAATCTTTTAAAATCTTAACGATCAATTAATATATTGTCGATTAATTTTACTCATCCCTAGTTGAAAATATGCTTACATACAACTTCAGCACCAGTCTAAAGATGACTTCGATTAACTGATGAAAAGATAATGTAATCGATTAAATCTTAACGATCGATTAATCAATCGACAAGCAATTATGCCCATCCCTTGTGGAAAAGATTATAAAACTCCTTACAGATGACGAGAGCAGCTAAGCTATTAGCTGTTCCCAGTCAGTTGGATCTAAAATGTGATATGTGGTCAAAGTAAACATGCAGGTTGACGAAGGAAGACGTCAAAGTGCGGGGACAGAAAACTGATTAAAAAACAAATGGACAGAAACGGGAGTCAGTGCGATAAAAATATACGAAATGAGCCGAACAAATGAGATTTCTATCAGGGCTTGGCAATGTAGTGAAAAATATCTGTTTTCATTAATCACTGAGTTTGTTAATGGTGCAAATATTAAATGCGTACCAGTAATGAGCAGAAAAAACACATTTATATTAAATAACATTTATTCCAATTCTGTTAGAAATGAGCCGTGACGGTGCTTTGCATCCATGGGTTTCAGTCGGTTCCAGCTGCTGTTTGGTTCACAATAAATATGAGAATGGATAAAAATACTAAACTAGAGGCTTTAAACAGTAGCCCAACAACACACTAGTGCCTTCATACTGGTCCCGTGCATATTTTCCAGTATATAGTGCCTATGGCTCTCATTTAGATTCGAAAAAGCATTATAGGCCAAGTCATATTGCAAATTCGAACTAGATAATGTTCTTGCAGGAGAATTAAATACTGCATATATTCGTACAGAGAGCAGAGCTGATCACGTAGCTTGTTTGTCCTTTATAATTCACTCCTAAACCAAGTGATCTTTACTCACATAAAAGGAGAATTAATGTGTTTCAGTTGTCTATGATGTATGTGGCATTTAGTATCTTGCTGAATAATTATAGAGGCATAAAGACAGAAACACATAATTTCTACACAATGCATCATAAGAGAGCCCAGATGAGCTGTACCTGTAGCGATGGGGCTTCTTCACGCCACCGGTGGAGGGGGCGCTCTTGCGGGCAGCCTTGGTGGCCAGCTGCTTACGAGGAGCTTTTCCTCCAGTGGACTTACGAGCTGTCTGCTTGGTACGAGCCATTACGACAAAGTATCACCTGAGGGGAATATTCGATCAAACCAATGTTCATGAGATTTAATAGAACAATATCCCTGGAGTGAAAAATCTGGACATTAATCTCACTAAAAACTTAATTCACACACATTCACTGCTTTAATTTTTAATTTATGGGAAGTAAAAGATACCAAATGGGAGATAAAATAGGGGGAATAAAAACAGTATGATGTATTAAACCCTTCACTGGGTCATTTAATCTTTTGAATAATTACATTTCATATTTTCTTGGACTTGGAGTTTAAAAATGTAATCTTTTAATAAGAAAATGACATGAAAAGGAAGTTTTTCTGTTTATATTGGCTTTTTTAGTGCTCATTTTCAGTCCAGGAACTTTTCCTGGCTGTTTCCAGAGGATCATGATTGTTTTGTTATGGTTTGATACACTTAAATCTTACGGATTAATCATTTTTGAAAAAGAAATGGGTGACCAATCCTCCCCAGATCTCAACATTATTACAGCAGTGTGGGATAATCTTAACAGAGAGCAGACAACATGCTTTGAAATACTTTTGAAAAGTTTGGAGAACTATTGCTGAAAACTACTTAAATAAATAACTGGAAAGCTTGTCTGGTGGTTTCAGACTGTGTGGGAGAATTAAGCTGCTTATACCAAACACTGAATTAAAAATGAGCAAAAATAATACAAACGTTTAATTTACCTTATATATTATATATCTATATAAATTTAATTAATGCTCATTTTTCCTGTTTTTGTTTTGGTAATAAATAGAGAAATTAAAATGTTTAAGAGTACCGCGTATGTTTAAGTTTATGTTAAATGCAGAGTTTACAAAAATACACTATAAATATAACATTTAGTGAAATACAACAATAGTTTAAAGGCTTTCTGTTAATTTTGTGAAGTGTTTTCTTTCCTTCACTCAGCTCAAGGTCTCGTGGGAAAACTTTCCCCTCGGTTCTGGCAGCTGCTCGAACACAATATACGAAGCCAATTAGGACACTGCGACCTCCCAATCCAACCAATCACAGCGTTCAACTGGCCAATGCTCTGTCCTAAACCAATCCGCTGCCTTCCTCCTGAATTTACCCACCAATCAGGTTCAACGCCTGAGGGTTTTAGGGCGGGACTTGCTATCTGAAACCCCGCCTCATACCGCAAGATTATGGCCGCCGACTGAAATCAACCTATCTACCAATGTAGAGGCACCGAGCAGGATGTAAACTTTGACATTTTGCTTTAAAACCAGAAAACGTGTACAAATCAAACTACCGAATTATTATAGTAGTTAAACGTGGCTATTAAAAGATGTGCGCGTGAGTGCGAAACGAAGCCGTTTTAAAGCAGAAAAGCGGGGCTGAAATCCCCGCTGAAAGTGGAGCAGATATCTCAGCGGTGGAAGTACTGAGCCGTTTCTCTCTGCCTGGCATCGCGGCAGCTGCTTTTTCTTCTCACCACCGCGGCGAATTCACGCGCTATTTTAGCACAAAAATAACTTCACCTGTCCCTTTTTTGTCTCTTAATGATTAATTACACACTTAGCTGTAAAAAGTGTGACAAATTGTTCACTCACCGGCGGTGAAATGTAGGGTTTTTGTCCGCAGCGATTCAAGTGTGTTGTGGTTGTCTGGCAGAGTCAGATATTTACTATCTTCACACAATGGAAGCAGAGAGCAGAGGCAAAATGGCGCCGGTGTCAATCATCTGCCTCCCATAATGCAATGCCAATATTTGTAAACATTGAAACTTCTGCTCAACTTTTCCTCAAACACCAATAATTTGGATATAACTTGTAAATTAAGTGATGTTGTCAAATTATTTCTAGTAATGTAGAAATTATAGCCGTTTTTTATATATATATAAAAAAATCCATCCAAAACTAAGTTTACAGGCAAAAATAAGCCTTCAAATAAATAAATTTTGGGCTCGTCAGAAAATGAAAATTTGAATAATATCTACTTATTGCTACATTGGTAGGTGTGTGGCCAGTCATTTCTTTGTTGTAATAATGCTTCTTTGTTTTTGTTTTCAGTTCATTTCCATATAAAATTTCATTTCATATGGTTTAAAAGCCGGTTTATTTCCCTTTTAAATGTATCCTTTTATAAGAATTGTTTTTTTTTTTGGATGATCAGCAATGTTAAGTATGTAGGTTGTGACCACATAAAACTTCCCAAATTTTCTCTGCCAGTGAATTAATTTGTTACTATTGTGTCTAAGCCTTCGGCACCAATGCTGCTGATAATTAAGTGCCTGATTAGCAACACCTGTGAGTGATTATGGACCCTGCTGCAACAATCAGTTTTTGCACTTTACTTAATAAACAGTTTTAACAGTCACTTTATTTTTAAATAGTCTTTCTATCTCTGTATATTATATGTATCACCTGTCACTGAAATAAGACAATACTTACTAAATTAATAATAAAATTTTATGAAAATATTGACTTGTTGAGTCGTGGTTTAATAAAAATATTCTTCAAAACAAGCAAAATATTTGAGAAATTCATACATGTTGCATATTATTATATTATACATTATAATATTATGTAGAACCATCCTTTGAGGCATTCAGTGCAGTCACATGTTTTCTGTAACCATCAATCAGACTAATGCACCTGCTGGCAGGTATTTTGGCTTTTTGCTTATAAGCAATCATAATCGAATAAAAAAAACTATGTGCTATTTCACTAAGTCATTATTAAGCACATTTTATTTATTATAACTTTTTTCAGTGTCCGGTCATTTCAAGTATTGAAGAAAATTGACTTTTCTTTAATGGAAGGGTGTAATAATTTCTGCCGGACTAGAAAACTGCTTCATGCAATGCTCTTAATTTAATATGGAAGCACTGTGCAACTTATTTTTCTAATTTGATAAATTTTATATTGCAATCCTTTCCGTTCTAATTGTATTTGATGACAATGATTACGATAAACAGCTCACCTCATCCACTAATGTCCTCTTTAGTGATGGGCGACACCGTGACTTTTTATGTTGATGCAATACTGTCTATTGCCCCTTAAAGGACAAGACTTAAATATTAAATTTAATTATATTAATTAAATTACAGATTAATATTAAGATTATTCATGTGTTAATGGGAAATAAAACACAGTATAGCAATATGATAAATATGTAAAAAATCATAATCCATTAAACAAGTAAAATCTCAAATCATGACTTACAGTAGCAGCAGCATTGTGATTTCTGATAGGTTCCCCTAACCCTGTGACACAGGAAGAATACACTGTGTCTGGGCTTAGCACGCAGTTTTATTGCTTGAAACTCTCAGAATTGAAACAAATTAGATGTTTTCTTATCAGCAAAGTGGTATCTCAATATTCAAAAAAGTATCGGTACAGATACTTTGACAGGCTGGTATAAAAACCTTCATGGTATCATATTAATCCTCAAGAAATAAAGGCTTTATTAATATCCAGTTCCATATTAAGTCCATTTATGGTCATTCATTCATTTATTTATTCCACTGAAAAACAAGTCCATGACAAGTGAATGCAAAAGTGTTTTACATCAATAAAAATGCAACTCATAAATCAAACTCTTACCTCACTGTGGCATGATAAATATTTTATTTACATTATCTAATCTGTAAAGACATATTTGATGTCTGTCGGTATGTTTTACTAACAAGCTGGGACTGTTATAAGAGATCTGGAAGCTGCTGTCCATGACTTTATCACCTGCTAGATTTACTTTTCTTATCTGTCCACAGCTCATTCCACTCATCTCCAGAAGGTTCAAAATGCAGGCATCCATTAAAAAAAACTAAAAGTAATACTGCACCTCTCCCTTCGTTGTTTAGCTTGTTAGTCAATCCCATGAGTAATTTCAAATTTAATCTTTAATCCCCCAAATGCATCTGCTTCATATTTCAATGTGATACTTCTTCCAGCTCAGTGCTGGTATCCCACTCAGCTCAAACCAACCAGGTCTTTGTGCTCTTTTATACTCTGTGAATCCATTTGTCACTTGAAACCAGCTCATGACTGTGATAAATGGGACATGTCACCATTCTCTTACTGGCAGAGCGTGAATCAGCAGGAAAGGTGGGGCTGCTGTGTGATTCCTGAACTGAATGACATTTCTAAAGCTTAAGTTCCTCTGATGCTTCATATGTTTCTGAATGTTCTGAAGTTTTCTGTTTATTTGTTAAAGTCTGCATGGGCCTCATTTATATTCAGCTATTGTTACTGCTTGTGTTGTAAAGCAGGTGGTTTTGGGGATAAGAGCACAGCTACATGCACAGCTGAGTAGAGTCATGGTTACAGGATGATAAAGCCATCTAAGTGGATTGCCATCCTCGTCTCAGTAGAAACAAACAACATGAGAATAGTTATTTACTGGAATATGCCAGACGCTACAGACTGGGAGTGAACATTAAAGACACTCTGCTGCTTCTGAATCCGTCTGCCATGGATCATCATACATGTGAGCACAGAGCAGAGTTCACTGCACAGATGCTGCCCGGGTTATTTTAGGGTGGTTTCCTCAGATGATGCAGTAAAACATCAGAATTTTCTTAGAGCTGGTCTGATATTTTCTGATATCTGATATTTTCCATCTGAACAAAGATACTTTCCTGGGAATTAACCCTTTAACACCAAATGATTGACATATTTAATAAGCACTGATTTTTGAGACTTTTGCATCACTTCATGGTAAAACATTTGCTCAAACCTTGTGTAAAAATCTAATGCTTATCTTATGCCCCCTGGTGGTAAGTTTCTGCACTACAACAATTTGGATATATCAGGCAGTCACAAATTGAAGATTTCCCTCTTTTTCAGATAAAAACTAAACTGCTGGTTATTTGATCAGGCTAATATAAAAAAAAGTTAATATACACATTTGTTTTAACATTTTTTAAGTGGAAAAAAAAGTTAACAATTTGGGACTTGCGTGGGCCAATTTCAGTTTGGATGACTCTATACATCAAGAGATGTTTGGTCTCCAACCAATTAATCCAGGTGTGTTCGTATCATCATCAGATCTTTATTTCTGGTTGGATTATAACAACCTCTTTAGGAAATATTGGATGGAATATTCTAACTTTTAAAATATGGATTCTTTTTCTGTTCCTTTAATAAAATGTAAAATAAATCATTTCTAAAGATTTTTGTTTTTTATGTGATAGGTTAGTTACTGTAATGCAAAACATATCCACAAGGGGCCAGAAGACATGAATCAGAATGTGTGCATCGGGGTTTTGAGCCAAGCTTTAACTGTAAAGTGATGCAACAGGTCAAATATTAAACATTAGGTGTTAAAGTCACCTGACGTAAATGTGCTGGTTCTGTTATGAATCAAATCAGACCTAAAGTAACATACAGGTAAAGTTCATAGGTTTAAAGCATAGAAACTGGGAAAATGTCACAGGTCTTTCAGAAGTTGCTGGAAGCGAGCCAGCAGTTTTAGCGCCGCTGCCACAGACTACAGAGAGGGTCCCAAAAAGATCAAAACTGTAAGAGCAACCATCCACTAGCTTTTATGACTGGAATAATAATAATCGGCAGTCTGGGAGGTGGAAGGATGTTTAAGCACTTTATTTTCTCAAAGCAGCAGTTGGAGACCACATCACTCCACAGTGATGTCAGAAAAGACCGGAGAGAAACTTGGAAAGAGATCTTTGATTCAAAGTATCTTCAAATAATAGTTTAGACAAACAAAAAGCTGATCGATCTGTTTCCTTACTCGTGTCCCTCCGTCACGCTACGCTGAAGTAGAGCTATATCAGAAACGTCATGCATACCAACATATCAAAAGCCAGGATTTTATCCATTCCTGAAGAGTTTTATTTATTTCATTTCTGACTGGAGACACCTCTAGTTTGAGACAAGTGTTTTCACATTCAAGTACACAGTGCCTTGCTTCCACACCCCATCTGAGCACATCGAGGCTTTAGATAAGGCAAAAGGAGCAAAACCTGCAAGCGATATAGAAGTCAAACAGTTACAGAGTACAACCTGGATTTAGACATATTTTAATTATACTGTAATCCATCCATTATGCTGAGCCCGAAGGGCTTGTAGTGTATTACTACATGAATGTACTATACATCTATTTCCAGCATGAAAACCCGGCGGCAGGTCAGTTTTATAAAAAGAAAAGTCCCTTCATCATTGTTGTAAAAAAAACAAACAAAACTAAAATAAACCCAAGCGAAACGAAATCAGCCGTCAACCCCAAAATGCCGAGAATCCTTTAAACCGATTTGTGCATGACGACGATGGAGACGACACAAACATATACAAAGATATGGTCTCTGGGAACAAAATTTAAGGCTCATCGCTGAAATGTTTTTTCTTTTCCTTCCACCAAAGCAGCGGCAACATGCTCGTCATGTCGTTTGCGAAGACATTACTTTCAGCTTTATTCAATCAGTCCAGTTTCTTAAAGTACCATGATTTTAAAAAAATAAAAAAAAGGAAATAAAATAAACTTTTAGACTTCATAAGCTACAACATTCATTCACCTTCCCATCTTTATCCCATATGTGCAAGAGCTGTGCCGAGTCTTTGGTCCCTCTTCCAACGAAGAACAGACAAGTACCAAAACATTCCTTTACCAGTCACTGAAATCTGTTTAGAACAAAGTCACCGAAAAATGGCACAGTCACGGAGAGAGTAAGACATCGATAACCACTACACAAACTCAGAGTGACCCATCGCGGCTCCAAATAAAATCTGTCATTCGTCAAAGCAAACATGGACACGCCGAATCGGCCCGTCTTGTGTTAAACACACCCTCCTGCTCTAACTTGTGCTGTAACATCCAGAAAGATCGCGATGGGATAAAGATGTACACAGAAGTGTTCTGCAAGAGATAGAGTGCATGCATTTCTAAAATGCAAACCTTAGTCCCCGATGATGTTCATGCCCAGCGCCACACCTTAAAAAACACAACAAAAATACAACTAAAAATCCCTTATTACTAGTATTTCTACTTGTATACATATATATAGTTTATATATATATATATATATTTATATTTTACATTTTTTGTAGTTCCTGTCAAAAGTACCTCACGTCTTTCTCATCATATACATGTCTCAATCAATCATGTGACCTCATGGACAATAACTTCAGGTACATTCAGGACTTTCTGTAAAAAGTCTTATAATATTCTTTACAATTCGTTAAAAATACAGAGAAGCAAAAAATATGGGCGATGTAGCAGTCCGCTGTCCTGCAGAGGCTGATCGGCCGTCGCTCATCTAGTTCTTCATCATTTCGTGCCGCTTCACTCTGTGCAGATCTCTGCCTCGGGTCTCTGCACGGCCAGCTCGGTGGGGATGAAGGCTCCCTGGCCCAGAGCCGTGGAGTACGCTCTGTTGTTGTGGCTCACCGAGAAGCCCGGGGCGGGGAAAGGCCCGGCACCGCCGTGCTTCGGAGCGGGCGCCTGGGGTTGAGGTACAGGGTGGTAATCATCCAAGTTGTCGTAGTGGGACTGCACAGATTTGGTGCCGAGTTTCTGGTAGGCGAAGTCTCTGTCCGGCTCCGCTTTGCCGTAGTGCTGCTCCTCTCGGACGCTGTGCGAGCGCTCCAGCTTGGAGCGGCCGGCCGGCTCCCTGGGAGGTGTCTCGTCCGCGTTGTGGTAGCCGGGTTTCGCTTTCATCTGGTGGAGCTCAGAGTCGGGGCACTCGTACCGCGGCTGGACGCTCCGCTGGTGGGCGTGGCTCAGCGTGGTGGGGAGGGAGTGAGACGATTGGCATTTCTTAGAGACGCCCTGCTTGGAAAGCACGTCCGGCTTGTCCGTCTCCATGTACATGAGGACGTCGGCGTCGGAGGCCACGTGCCGCGGGAGGTACCGCCCGTCTTTGCCGTCGGCTGCCAGCAGCACGCCTTTCCCCGGGTCGGATTTACTCCGCAGGTGCAGCGTTTCGTACCCGGAGATGTCCGCCGGCGTGAACAAGCCCACGTTGTCGTACTGCGAGAGGACGGGGCCTTTGACCTTCAGCCGAGCGCGGCTCTCCCTGCGGATGGAGTGCATGCGCAACCGCTCCGCCTCCTCCGGATCCCAGGCGAGGTAAGCGGCGGCCTCCTTGCTCCCCGGCGGCATGTCCCTGCTGACGAAGCTGTGCTCCTTCCCGGGGGGGAGGATGTGGCGGGCGAGGTAGTGGTACCCTGTGGCCTTCCCGCCCGGACGCCCGGCGACAACCGCGGCGTCTCGGCCGCCGTACGAGTGGAAGTGTCTGACCCGGATGGTGCCGTAAGGGTCAATGTCGTAGAACGGCGCCTCCAGGGGGCCGGAGCCGGAGTAGGGGCTGTAGCGGTACTGAACCCGGCCGTTCTCAAAGTACGGCTGCAGCTGCGTGACGTGGTAGTCGCTCTGCGAGGAGGGCGGCGGGGGCGGGGGCGGTGGTGGGTACGCTTTGCACGGGTAAACGGGCCGGTGGTAGAAGAACAGGTCGTCGTCCGGGGGGACCTCCGTCCTCTGAATGGGCACCGAGCGGATGGCGGAGGGGACGTGGAGGGAGTGCACTCTGCGGATGGTGGGGTAGCCGTGGGGGCGGTCGTGGCTGTAACCCGGATGGCCCGGTGCCGGGGCGACGTAAACGGCGCGGGGGTTTCCTCTCAGCTTCATGGAGTGGTGGTAGGACCGCGGGCCCAGCGTGCTGTACCGGTTCTCCACCCGCGCGCTGAACGGGATCTGAGGCTCAGACTTGGACACGTAGGGGTGGGGGGTGGCGGCGTCTGCTCGGTAATGGTGCGGGGGCAGAGGAACGGGCCGCTGGTGGTAATAAGCTGCCCCCGGAGGCTCGATCAGCACCGGCTCGGCTTTGGCGTGGTACAGGTAGGCCGGCTGGTGGGAGGAAGATTTACGGGGAGAGAGAGGATGAGGGGGCGGAGCCTCCCCCAGGTGGCCGGCGGCTTCGTCCAGGATGTGGTACGAAGCTTCGCTCTGGCTGAGCGCCGCCGCCGCCAGCTTGCTCTCCATGGTGCGGACGGGCGGCGCCGGAGGTTTGGGCGCGTAGGAGTCGCTGTGCTTCGCCGGATCGGCGCACGGCTGCACCGGCTTGATGGCCTCCCACGGCTTCTCCACGGGCTCAGCAGCGGTGGGCGCCACTCTAGCGCTGGCCTTGGAGAGGTGGGGCTGGGAGGGAGGCTGAATCTGGACCTGGTTCTGGTTCTGAGGCGGAGGCTGGTGCTGGGGCAGCGACACCGCCGGCTTTTTGGGCTTCTGAGCCGTCGGAGGAGGCGGCTCCGACGGTTTGGGGAGGACCGGAGGCGGTGTGGCTTCGTCTGCTTTGACCTGAGAAAAACAAAGAAATGTTAAAGTTAGAACGGCTAACGCACATTTCAGCTACATTCTGACCAGTCTAACCAGTCTGGTTTGGTTATTAACCCTTTCATGCATAGAGTCCACCACAGTGGACGCCTATTTAGCAGCTGTTTTCCAGTATTTTGATGTGTGGGGATGGAAAAAATTTGTAATTTTGCCACTTCAGGGGACAAAAGTGAGTCATGCTAAACTATTTTATACCTGTACATACATTGTAATAACCAAACTTTCTTTTGTGATTAACAGGAAAACGATGCAACCATCATTTTTATGGAATACTCATATTATAGAAACACGAAAGGCATATTTAGTTAATGATTTGTAATAAAATATAAAAATATATTAATAAATGTAAAAATACACTTAATAGATAAAATGTAACATATTAAATAAAAAATCTAATAAAAAGCATCACTGTAATATGTCTTTGGAAGTAAAATACTGCAGTAAAAAATAGATGGCACTGTTTCTTAATAATTCATGCATGATAGGGTTAAAATGGGGAAACTTGGATATTTAGTCAACCTGACTATAAAAGAGCCGTTTCTCCTCTTTTTGTCAGCGTTTGGCTAATCAATGAACAGAAATTAAAGTTGTGTTGACCTAATATAACAGGCAAGAAGCCAAATGATCATACTTCCATCAATAATGACTGATTAATTTATCGCTTCATGATAAATAAACTGTTTTACAGCTGTGCTTCATTTGTGGGCAGAGCAGTAAAAAGCAAACCTACTCACTGTTTCTGCTACTTTTACTCAAATCCTAAACAATAAGCTGATAAAACGATACACTTTCCTCCCGATTCGATTCCTTTACGATGTTTTGGGTGCCGATTTGATTATATCTGTTATTCTCTTGATTCTTTGATATTGCAGATTTTGTGGAGAAAAACAACATTTTTCCCCAAAAATCTTTTAGCTCCTTTTTTTTTCTTAATGTAATTTCACAAAAAAAACCAACAACACAGTATCCAGACCAACATTCTGCCACTATAATGTCCGAGAAATAAAAAAAAAAAAGAAAATAATAATAAAAATGAATTACATTTTTTTTTTTATGTTTGCATTTATTTTAAAAAATCTTTAACCAAAAAAGAAGATTTTAAAATTGTGAAATAAAAAATCCCAATATTTGATTTTTAAACAAAAATATCTATTTTTAAAACTTGTGAAATAAAAAATCCTGATATTCGGTTTTTCCATTCAATTTTCCCACATCTACTAAACAACCAACTAAATTCAGTGGCGGAGAAATTAGTTTATTCTTCTTAAATGTGAAAATCTTAACATTTTTAGTATTTAATCACAAAACTCTAGATGAAAGGAGATGAAGGGTAAGAGGAGTTGAAGATGACACATTTCTCTCATATTTTATCACAATATTGTCTCATTTTTTGTAACAAAAAAGCAGGATTTCATTTCTTCCCAGTATTTCTGAACTGAAAGAGCCATATCCTCCAGATGACAAGAATACCTCCCAGCCGGCCCACAGACTCAGGACAAGCTTAAGGGAAGGTAAAAAGTGAAAGTCATGGTCTTTTAAGAACTATAATGTTGATGATTTTCCCACCACAAACCCACACCAGTGCATGGAGGGCATACAGAGGGAAAACTGGAAAATGTTACATAAAAATAACAAAGTTCCAGATTAAATATGAGTGAATTTTTGGCCGTCAGAGAAATTTACAGTAAAAACTATCGGTTTCCCTCATCTTGGTCCCATTTACACTCACTTTCATAGTTTCAGGTTAAAGCTCGCCCCACAGTCTCAGAGAGTCTGTTAGAGCTTCACCAGACACTTGTTGGTCCATTCTCAGCCTGATCATTAACCTGACCCACATTATGGACTTAAGTGTTTTAAAACAAGTAATAGACAAATGAAAATGACTAAATAATCTGGAGCTTGAAAGGAAATTTAATTTTTTTCACAAAAAAAAACTCTTTCTGATGCCTCTCTGTTCTTCTGCTGTTAAACTGTAACTTCCACTCTGGGAGAACAATAAAAGTTTATCTATATTTTCTTGTTTACCTGTCCTTCAGTGTCTGTGTCACCTTCAACCTGCCTTCTATATAATTATCCTGTTTACTTATTTGAATATGCTTCATTTATTTGCCTATTTTATATGTTTTATTTACTTAATTGTTTATTCTATTCTAACTTTTAGCTTCACCCACAGTTACTTTATTTTATTCTACAGTCAGATGTTTTTCTCCAACTTTATTTCTATATTTATTCTTATTGGTGGTTGTCTTTTGCATTGGTTACTGTTGTTAAATCAAGTATTTATCCACCTCTCTGCCCAGGGTAGTGCAGGCAGAAATTAACTAGACTCTTTTCTCCTGTGAGACGAATGTTTTGTGTACATGCTTAGAACACTTTTTAAAAAATATTTATCAAGTTCACATCGTCACATTAAACTAGTCTACATGGGGACTTGCTGACTAACCTCTGGGAAAGGCTGCGCTAAGACCCGTGTGTCTCTACAGCTGCTGCTGGGCGTGGTGGCTGGAGTGGTGCTGGATGAGCTGGTATGAACTTGAACAGTCTCCTGCCGTTCTGGACTCTTCCTGGTTTGAGAAGTCAGGTTGGTTGAACTGGGAAGCGGGGCGCTCTTGTACAGCGGTGTTGTCGGTGGGGTGGAGCCCGTGTCCTGCCGGGTTCTAGGCGGCGATGTGGAGAAATCGCCACCGTCTGATGGATCCGTATATGTGCTGGTTCGCTCCGGCTGCCGCGGCTTGACCGGAGCGCTGGGAGTGGATGGATGGGATGAGGTGGTGGTGATGGTCGCAGCGGCGCTGTGTGGAGGTGGAGAACATTTTCTCCCCGCTTCCTCCTCAGCGGCAGAATGGAGGATGAGCGGCGGGGCCGAGTCCTGCAGGCTGGAGGCCTCCTGCTGGGTCGTTGGCTCAGGGGACTGAACAGAGACTTGCTGGGCGGACTCAGCCAGGGCCAGGGCCAACATGCGGGCAGCATTTTTAGGAGGCGGAGGGGGAGGAGGGGCAGAAGTAGGAGCTGTGGAGCTGAGGGAACGAGGGGGGAGGTCCTTTGAAGAGTCTGGAGTTAAAACTCCTATCAGGGACAGAAAAACATAAGGGATGTGCATTGAACAGTAAGACAGCAGTAGGTGAGGAGAGAGGCTGGTTTAAGGCGCTTCAAGAGAAGGAAAGGTGAACAGTTACGCTCATGCTTTGGCAAGACAAGAAAAGATTCATTAAAGGTTAAACTTACCAAAAACATGAAATAATACAGGTGCTAATCAGAAAATTAGAAAATGCTGGAAACGTGTTTTTAATCAAGCAATTCAACATAAAAGCTGAAACCAAAACATTTATGTACCAAGTCTGACATTTTTTTAAAAATTCAAAATCCATTTTTTTTTTATTAATTTCTAACAATATCCAATTTTTATTGATTTCAAGCAATATTCTAATTTTCTGAGTTTTTTACTTTGAGGTTTTATGAAGCTCCAAATCATAATCAGCAAAATATAAACCAATAAAAGCTGAAAATATATTGATTTGCAAACTATTTGTCCATATCTGTATGTTTAATCTTTAAGTTAAGTTACAGAAAAGCAGCACTTCTTCAGGATATTCTAATTTTTCGAGTCGTACCTGTAACTTAACTTGAAAGATGAAATGCACATACAGTGGTGGAAATAAGTTTTCGGACACACTTAAAAATGTAAACGATCACAAATATTTTCAGATTAAAGAATGGCTTCATGGCTTTTTTTTACAGCCAAAAATATGCAACAAAACCTGAAAAAGAAACTGCATTTGATGATCTAAAAGTGATTCTTAATGCACTATTCTGAACATTAATTTGAACATGAATTTAATGTTCTTCAGTTTTTTTTTAAAATTCTATCATTTTCTTATACTGTACAGGACTCCGGTACAATGTTCTTGTTTTAAATGTGCAAAGAGAAAATGGACTGGAATGGATTAGATTTGTTGCCAAATGCATGGGGTGTTCGAAAACTTTTAACACCACTGTATATAGACGAATAGTCTGCAAATCAATATATTTCAGCTTTTATTTGTTTATATTTTGCTGATAAGTATATGCAGCTTCATAAAACCTCAAATTAAAAAACTCTGAAAATTAGAATATTGCTCGAAATCAATAAATATTGGATTTTAAATACAAAAATGTCCACTGAAAGTAAAATCTTGCATTTGTACTTAGTATGTAAATGTCTTGGTTTCACCTCTTATGTTGAATTGTCTGAATAAAACAACTTTTCCAGCGTATTCTAACTTTCCGATCAGTACCTGTAAACTAAAGCTTCATTTTCTCCTCCTTACCGTGGCTCACTTGGCTGCCGGCGGCTGCGACCTGCTGCACGCCGTCCTCCCCGCTCTGATCTTTGCCGTCCACAGAGTCGAACGCCGCCAGCTTGGAGTTCAGCTCCATCTGGAAAGCTTCGCTCAGCGACGGCTCGGCCGCCCTCAGCAGCCCACCGCCCATCAGGGGAGGCGAGTCTTTGGCTCGTAGAGGGGGAGAGGAGGCAGCCTGTCCCGCCGCGTTCCCGTCAGGCATCTCCAGAGGGAAAAGCTCTGAAGTGGCAAACGGTGTCAAACTGGCTGCTTTCCCACATTTAATGGGCGAGACGGCCTGTGTGGGTTTATCGGTGTACGAGTAAGACATGCTCAGCTTCTTGCCCTCTGCCTTCTCTCTGTCCAGGCTGCAGTCTGCCGACAGCAGGCTGCTGAGGAAGGTGGCGGAGATGAGGTCAGAGCTGTTGTGTTTGCCGCGGACGCTTCGCTTTAACGTGGAGCCCTCTGCCCCGGCCGGCGACTCGTCCAGGGGGAAGGCGTAGGACGTGTCGGGGCCGCTGCACTGGAAAGACATGGGGTCAAAGTCTAAGGAGGCCATGCCGATGTCCGGCGGGCTGAGGTCCACGTCCTCGCCGGCTGAGCGGGGAGGTGAGATGAGGGCGGGCACGCAGATGGGCCCGTCGTCCCCGTCGCTGTCCTCCGTGCCGTCCAGGTTGTCGTAGGAGTTGCAGTGCTGCCGGCTGTCCAGCAGCTCGCCGTTGAAGGAGGCCGACAGAGCGTCGCTGCTGGAGCGCGGCCGCCGGGGTCGGTACACCTTGGACTCCCCTGAAGGAGCAGAAAAAGCCAGTCAGAAACATTTCAGGCGAGATAAAAAGCTAATTTATGCTGGAGGAGAAATGATCACCTTGGACGTTGTGCAGAGAACTCAGCGACTCTTCGCTCTTGGCCGACCGTAAAGTCGCCGTGTCTCCTCGGCCTCCTGAAATGCAACACAAAGTCAGTCACGTCTTCCTGAATAAGCTCCTGTATCATGACTCAGCGGATTTTGGTGATGCGGCGAGGACTCACCAGCCAGAGCCATGGCCTTCAGCTCGTTGGGCTCGCTGGGGTTACGGTGAAGCTTGCGTTTGGACAGCGAGGACGACTTCCCCAGGTTAAAGAAGGAACGCCAGCTGCCCACAGGAGACTTCTTGGATTTGACTGGAGGTCTTTTCCTGCAATTAAAAATGATTAGGAAAATATTTAGAAATCGCTATTGCAGAAGAGACTTAATGATTTAATCCGTTTCAGTTGTTTATATAAAAAAGAAACACTAAAACTTTCAAGTGGCGGGAAAATGTGTCCAGCAGAGGGAGACAGAGAATTTACCGCTAAATAAGTATATAAATATATTTCAACCCTTAAAACTCCAAACCTTTAGTTGTTACAATTGGTTTGCCTTTTTTTTTTCTGTATAAATTTCATATGGATACTCAACGCAGGACATTTTTCTGCTGGACAGCCGCAGCTGTTATGATTTTAATATGAAATTAATGTTTCTATAGAAAAGCACAATAAAGACCCCAAACAAACAGTATTCATTACTAACAGAACTTTGTGGAAACAACAGTGACCAGGCCTTTATGATCTGCGTATCACTCTGGAGTTTTGCCTTTTCAGGCACAAACATAATTACATTTTTTCCTTTTTGCTGTTTACTGCTATTTATGCCACTATCCTCACACAACTAACTCCAACTCAGCTTGTTTGTGGCGCCATGATGCATCAAAAACATCTTCTTCACTTTATTCCAGGCATAGAGGGACATGATTAGACAGACAGAACTTTTCTAGCCATTTTGTCTTTATTTTTGGCTTCTCCTGATTGGACATTACTGCCAATTTGAGCTCTGATTGGTTGAAAGATTGATACAAAGTGGGTTAAATATAAAGGTCTCTTGGCAACATAGTGAGAGTAATTTTTTTTTTTATGTAGCACATCTAATAATAACAGAACACTCATTAAGTCCCATACAATCATGAAATGAACATGTGACAGCTGGACTATAAACATCTTGACGTGATATAAATGCCTGGAAAACTTTTGTAGATCAGCTAAAGCGTAAAAAAATCAACCCCTATTCATCCCACAGTGTAACAAACAACCGATCCTGAGAAATCATTGACAAAATAAGACGCACCAGCAATCTAGCAAAGTTTTAAGGGTTAAATTACACAGACTGATATAAAAACAAGACGAGTGAACGAACCTCTCGGTGGGAAACTCGATGACGGTGTGAAACTTGCCCTGCAGGGCGGCCGGACCCTCGCCCACCTCGATGTACTTGCTGTCCTCGGTGACGGGAGAGTTGATTTGGGCCTGCGTTCTGGCCTGGGCCTCCTCCAGACTCAGAAGTTTTGTGGAGGGGGAGGAAACTAGCAGCGACTTGGGCCGAGACAAAGAGTTGTGACCTGCAGATGTGGCAGCACGACCGTTAACAGAGTACAAATGCATGTAGCCAGGGGCGTGTGAGTGCGCGGCGGTGCGGCTGTACCTGCGCCCTCTCTGATTAGCGAGCTGAGTTTCGCGCTGAAAAGCACATCAACGTGGTTGAGGATGAACTCCACCACCACAGACTGGATTCGTACTTCCATGAAAGCCGCTGTACCGCTGAAGCAGGCAGATTCAATCTGTTTGGACCTGATGAAACAGGAGACAAATGACAGGAAAAGCAAAAAATAACAGATTATTCTACAATATATAGAAATAAAAAGCCTTAAATTCAGTAGAATAACTCATTTAATAGCAATAAAACCTCGGAGGTGACTTGAAATCCTAAGAAAACCTTTAGAAGCAAAACTTGTAGTGTTTTTTCATGAAGTGAAACATAGAAAAACGTCCTACGGAGCAGGATGGCAGCTCACCTCAGCAGGTTGGGAGCCCAGACGATGGCCAGGTTCTTACTGTGCATGTTGGTGATGTAGCTGAACGCTGCCAGACGGGAAAGGTGTCTCATGAGGAACTCCAAGGTCCTAGAATGAAATCACCTGCAGTTAGACTTGTGCAGGGTGGAAATACCTAGAAAGTCTATTAAACAGATGGAAACTCAGCTTGGAGCAAAGTTTAGCTGGAAGCTGTGAAATGATTCCACTGAGTGCAGAGCAGCATCACATGAAATCTCATTTTAACACAACATGGCAGTTCCTCGGTCTACCAGTAGGGGGCAGTGTTTCCATACACTGACCTGTAATGCGGCGGAGGAAGCTGCTGGATGACATCATGGATTTTGATGAGTCGTTCTTCGTCCGTTGCGGCTGATACGGCCTCCTTTAAAGTGAAAAAAAGCCAGAAATTGAAGGTAAATCAACACTGAACTCCATGTAGGGGCATCACTGATGCTACCCGCCGCACAGGGGGGACATCAGTCTGAGCTCATGAAGCCCCCTCCTCTTTCCTGCTGCTATAGCAACCAGAAAACATTTACTTCCCCCTCAGGGATGGCTCTGTTCAGCTCGGAGAAGGTTTTTATTCCAAGTCATAGAGCGGTTGGCTGCATTGGTAATGACAGGGTGTGTCAAACACAATGCTATTATTTTTGGGGTGTCTGTGGTTTATAACTGCAAGATGAATTTTATAAATTCCTATCAGATAAATCTGAGGATTTTCCATCTGTAACGTATAAAATGAGACTAAAAGTTAAAGTAAGAAGAGTGTGGAACATCCAAACGTTTATGTTGTTGCTGTTAAAACCTACAGGACTGACGGCGATGAAGCTGCACATCAGATTATAGAGTTGTTGTGTGAGAGGTGAAGCGCCGGCAGCGTTTTGCTTACGGAGAATTTCTCGTAGAGCTGGTAGGTGAGCAGGGGGTTGGGCAGCTCCCTGAAGTAGAGCTTACAAAGCGAGCCAACACAGTGGATGTCTTGGATGTAAACATCTTTGGTCAGGTCAGGGATCTGCTCCGAGTCAAACTCATGCCTGATAATGATAAAGGAGAAAGAGGAAATGGTAAAAAACTCACTCGGATTCAGAAACTACAGCCGGAGTTGAATGGACAGATGGACCTAGAAAGGTTTTACTCTCCAACGACCATAGTTAAATCTGGCTGCCTGGTTGTATTTTGATTTTATGTGTCTTTCTGTCCCTTTTTCCAAACTAACTTCGGCTTTAATTACTTGACAATTTCACATTATTATGTTTATAACCTGTAACAGCATTCATAGGAGGAAAAAACAAAACTGGATTTGGATTTTTCAAGTTTATAATGACAAAGAAAACATTTGAGATAAACAATTTGAAGTATTTTACATACAGTGTGTACAAAAAAAGGCATTCCTGGACCTCTAGTTTTCAATTTATCTGCTTTTATTTCCAATAAAATTTCAGGCTTTTTTTATATGTTGTGGTCGTCCCGGCAGCCTTTTCTTACATTGTTGATAGGACTGGTTTCTGTTGGGGCAGTGGATGGCATAAAGGTTACAGAAATACCTCATTCCTCTTTTTTCTATTTTAATTTAAATGCTAAAAATATTCCAAACAAAATCAGTCCACGATGTTCTCTGATGGTTAGCCACAATACTTCGTTCCCTGTAACTCAACTGCAAGCTGCAAAGATGATTAAATGAATCCGACTTTCACAGGTCAAACAAAATAACCGCCTGAACAAGTTTGAAGAAATACCAAGCAAAGATTTCCCCCTGATTAAAAACAACTCGACCATAACATGTTCGTAAAATGTCAGCCATGCTTTCAAAGTTCAGTTTATATCCGGGTTTCTATTTAATGCACAACAAACTACAACTTGTCCCACTGAAATTGCCCCAAGACGCTTGCTTGGAAGGAGGTAAAGCGAGGCAAGTAAATTTGGGGGAAGAAACAAAGACAGATTTGGGCCACTTTTACATGGATGCAGCCTTAATAAACCTCATGCTCCGAAGCGTTGGGTAACTAGAGCTCCTTCTATATTTAAGTGGAGCTGGACTTAGATGAATAAAAAACATGTCTGTATGTACTGTAAAAAAAAAAAAAAAAAAAAGATTCTTCAGCAGCTTCGGTTTTCTTTGTTTTGACAACACCCATCTTGAGCCAACCCAGAGTTTTGGTATTTTACTTCCAAGGACTCAGACTTCCCGGTAATCTTTAACAAACAGTTCCACTTCCTTTGTAAAGGATGTCCTAAGGTTTCCTTTGGACACTGGTTGCTTTTTCTTACAATCCTATGGAGTGATGAATTTTCCCCAGAGCCTCTGTTTGGGAACAGAACAAAAAGCAGCCCACAACCAAAGAGGAGCTTTAGAAAGTCCTTTAAGAAGCCCGAGAAATCTTTCTGAAGACTAAAGAAATGAAAAGAAAATTTGTCTAAAAGGGTTCAAACTGTGTTAAAGAAGTAGCTCAGATCAGATTATTACAATCTCCCTTTCCCCTTATATACTGCATTTATATTTATGTTTGCACATTTCCATTGCTGGTTTCTTGACAATATCTAAAGAAATGAAGGGCGGCCGAAGCAGCATTGCAGCACAATAAAAACTTACTCTATATCCACAAAACATGCATTAGTTTACAAGCACTATGTGCTGCAAAGCTTTGAATATCACCGTGTATGTATGAAACCTGGTATGTCAGCATTCTGCATGAAAATCTCAAGTGAAAACAACTGCTGTTAATCTGGTTTCTTTCACAGATGCAACTCTGCCTGATGGAATCCACGTGTAATCATCTTTTGGACGACGGCCACGTCGGGATTAGATTTGCGAGCTTCTCCTAGGACCGAGGGCGTTTGTGTGAACTGGCATCTTACCGCAGTTTCTGGATGTTAGAGGCGATCCCGGAGAGCCGGTATATGCCGTCCACCACGCCGTGCTTCTCGATGAACTCTGTGCAGCTCTTGAGGACCTGGGGCACTGCAGAAGGAAAACAAAAACAAAACATGTCATCCCGAGGAGTTACATTTGTCTGGTCTAAGGCTGCAGTTTTTCACTGACTAGATTTTAAGATAACCTCTCTGGGAGTTTGCCAACATTGGAAGAAGATCTTGTTTGATAAACAAAAACAAAAAAACGGAAACCTCAAAAACACACAGCTCTTCATTCTGCTTCAGCAACCATGAATCAGTCGTTTTGTTTATATGATAGAAGGTCAGCGGGTATGTGTGCAAGGAGGTTCTCAGGCCTCCCACCATCACACATCATTCACAGGATGACAGAGGGTGGGACGTTCACAGAAGCAGCTGTTCTGACAAATTCCACACAAAGCCAGAGAGAAAAATGAGGAAATAAGCTTGTCTCCTCCAGCAGAGGAGGGCGCTGACTCATGAATGTATGACAGCAGTCAGCCAGAACAGAAACATGGCCTTACACTCCTCATAGCACTCAGGGCAATGAGGAAGTGAGTGCACTGTTTACTAAAGCTCAAGAAACACCTTCAAAGGTGTTCCAGCCACCATAAACACTAAGTATAAGATAGAATATAAAACACACAAAAAAGTTAAAAGCATTTTTCATACACCATTACAGAAACGGCCTTTGGAAAAAATCATGGATAGAAAATTATTTGAGATCAATCATTCAGCTGTTTTGTTTAGTAAAAATAAAAAAATAAATAATAAAAAACAATTTAATGTCAAATCTGTGATTTAAATAATGTAGTCTGCTTAAAATCAAAGCATGAGAATGAAATAAATAAAGAAAATTAAATATAAAATTGTCCGTCATCATCAGAATATTTTAATATGCCTTTCTAAAACAAATGCCTGAAAACCTCTATCAAAAAATAGATGTAAATGTACAGATTAAAAAAGAATATCAAGAATGTAAAGCTGATAATGCAAAGTTGTGGAAATAGTTTTTGTAAATATGTCAAATGACAACAAAGACAGAAATGACTTCACTGCCACGGATATGGAACTAGTAGTGAACCCTAAATTTGACCTGACTGAGCTGTTGTGTTTACACATATCAAACATTTAGAGTCATGGTGCTTGTATTTAGATAAAATGCTGAAAACTGGATCAATATGAATTGTTTAATGCATTTACAAACAGACAGCACTCATCTAATCATGGAGTTCCTCCAAGTTTTTTGCAACTTGTGTCCAACATGTAGATACATTACACATATATTCAGATGATGGATTTAAATTATCCAGGGGAAGATCAGTGATATGTAATTAAAGCAATAAGGGGCCAGAGACTCATCCTTGTGGGACACCATAGTTATATTACAGTTCCAAAAGTTCCTGAATTTCAACATGGAAGTATAAACAGGTGAGAGGGGGTGCAAATGAGCTTTTACTACAAACATATGCATGTCATTTACTTCATATGATTTCTGCTGTTTAACATGAAATTAGATAAATAAATAAATAAAACATAGCGTGTCTGTGATGTTATCAGGCGTTTCCGCTTACTGACAGACTCTAAAACCAAACCTCATTGAAAAATAAACAAATGTTCAAGTTATAGTTGATTTGCTCAATGCTCTTCAAAAAATACTGAACATACATTAGATGAATGCTTCTTGTCATTTGAATAACAGATAAAAAAAAATAAATAAATAAAAAATTTGGTTTGCTTCTGGGTTCTGCAGCATTTGAAAAAAATAATAATCTTAAATAAAGAATAATCAATCTTATTTATGGTTAGAAGCTTAGTTTCAATATTAATCTGCAACAAGTTTGATGATTCAACCCTGAACAATTTGACCGTGTCTTTAATCTCCGTATTTACAGGGGTCGGGGTTCAACTCTTGCCTCCATGAATGCAGGAACAGTCATGTGACCAGGGCTTGTTAAATGAGCCTGACTCACTAAGCGAATGTAAGATGAGCTGTCCATGCACATTATGATCCATTAACATGGACGGATGGCCGCTGCAAGCTGCCGTGAACATGAAGCGAGATGAAATTATTGATCGGGGCTTGCAGCAGAGTAGCATCATTGAGATGATCGGAGATGGAGTTACTGCATGAAAAAGACTCCATTATCCTGCTGTTTTGTCACCGACACCATCACAACCGCTCACCTGCAACACACCCCCTCTGCAGCAGATCAATCTTCATATGGATTTTTAGAAAACCATTGGCTCTCATCACATCGCAGACAGCAGATTATCCTGTTTAACAGCAGTTACCGTCATCTCCGAGCCTCAATGCTAAGCTAAAAGACTGCTGGCTACAGAATGATAAAATCTATATTTCACCTAACAAGTGAAGAATCGTGTAAAACACGAATGTCAAACTGTTCAGATATCAGGAAGACTTGGTCATGATGAGAGATTATGCAAGAAGATTAAGTTATAGTTGGAATTTTACAACAAAAAAGGAAAAGAAAGTGAGAATAAATGGAATCAGGAAATAAGTATAACATAAAAATAATAAAACTAACTGGCTGGTTAAGCTCTGTCAAGCTGAAAAATACATCAGTGAAATGAGTTTTTACAAAAACCTAGGACATTTTAACTCATTTATAAAATGAGTTTTTTTACTGAGTTATATTTATTGCTATTATTATAAATCTAATTAAAGGAGGACATGAAATGCATTGATTTTAGAAAATACAATTTTTAGTGTGGACACATTTACTAAAATGTAATCATTTGTCTTACTATTTGCTGTTAGTGTGATGTACTATTTCAGGATTAGTCATTTCTTTATTTCTTAATCATTTTTTTCCCCTCAAATGTGCAGAGTGATGGGGAGTGTGGGGATTGGGATGTTTTCAGTTGTGGGTGTTAAGTTGTGTCATGTTAAATTGGTTTGAATACAGTGTTAGGCTCTAAAATGCAACAATACAAACATCATGTTTATAGAAATGAAACAAAGACTTTGACGTCATTAACATTACAATGTAAAAATCATCAGACTGATGAGATCATTATAAATCTGACATCTCACCATTCAATCCCATTCTGATTCTAGGGGCAAAGATTTGATTTAACATCATATCAATACTCTTTCGGTAACAAAGGGTGCCAATTCCAGCATTGGCTACGTTCCTTTAAGCTAGAAAGAGCTCTCAGGAGTTGTTTTAGCTGAAAGAAATCTAAAAAAGGAGGCGTTCAAGGTTAATTAAGTGATTACAAAACGGAAATCACACACAAGTAATCCTCTGACAAAGAGAGGTGGCATTTATTTTTGCTTCCCTTGCAAACTTAAATATTTCTCTTTGCTAAACAGAAAGTTTGAAAAAAGGTGGTTGAATGCTTTTCAAGTGTTTTAAAATAATGATGCCTGATGATTTTGGATCCATTTAGAATCTTTATAAATAAGAATCTTGATTCTGATGGATGAGACTGTAACTCAGGAGGAAGATCTACCAGAGTTGATGGTTTGATTCCCGGGTTCCCCCGACTACAAGTCGAAGTGTCCTTGGATAAGACACTGAACCCCACCCTGTTTCCCGATGTATTTTCTGGGGCATGAATGAGCTTAGAAACACTCAGCATGATCCAGGGTAAGTGCTGTATGACAGTGTGTGTGAGACTGGGTGAATGTGACTAATGGTGTCAAAGTGCTTCGAGTGGTCATAAGATTAGAAAATTGCTTTACAAGTACTGTCTATTTACCATGTGAATTATTTTTTTCCTGCACACCCCATTGCAATGCATCTAAAAAACAAAACTTTTCCCACCATTCTTACTTTTCAACCATACAATGCACCGTACAGGCTAGGTAAACGTCCTAACAAACCATAACGCTCCACATTTTCTTACACATGTAGCCATAAATAAATCCTTCCATTTTGTTATTTTCTCATGAATAAAACAAGTGTATTGAGTAGCAAAGTAGCAGATACAAATATTGATAAATGGTCAAACAGCTTCAGTTTGATTTATTTGGGGCAGATGTTGAGGAAACAATAAATCAGTGCTGATGATTCCAACTAAATCTATGAATTAAAAAAAGTTATGTATTGACTAAACCTGTTGGATTCATCTGAACAGCTGAACATGTTGCCACGCACATCTAGCCATGTCCATGCAGCAGTTCAAAGTGACACTTTTATGAAATTCTACAGAAAAATAAAAACAGTAAATGTGTATCTGAGTGTTACTCACCATCGTGTCCTGAGTTGAGGAGGTGCTCTCCCAGGTCGCAGCCAAACACCCTCTCTCGGAGGATGCCCCTCTGCTTCAGCTTCTGCTTGGTGGGCCTGGACTTCATGAAGGAGCGTAAGAAGGTGATCAGTTTCCCGTGTTTCTTAGACACTGAGGAGTCAGAAAAGGAAGAAAGGAAGGACACGTTAGAGAACTTACAAAACTGTTTACAGCTCCACAATAAGTCCAGGCTGGACTCACACTTCACACAGGATCAATCCACACGGCGGAGTGAAAGCCCAAACAAGCCGCTCAAAGCTGCCCCCATTGTGCACTTCAGCCTCATTCTAATGCAAACGCTCCCTTTATGCATGTGTAGCTTCCTTCAAGCAGAGGCTTCGATCTGAAACACCACTTCCCGGGCAACTACAAAGGAATCCTCCACATTCAACACCCGCATCGTCCGCCCCCTTCAAAAACAAAACCGATAGCAAAAAAACAGCCGCCAAAGTCAATGATACCAAGTCTGGGAAAGGTCATAAGCTCCTTAAACTACAAACCCGGCTTAGGAGAGATGTGGAAAGGCTATCAAGCCAATCCGCATATTTTTGAAGGAAGTCAACAATGAATCCAGCCTCCGCTCCAGACATCTGCCTGAAAATCAGACCTGCAAATCACCCGCCGCTGATGATCCCACAGTAGCAGCATGTTTCTGCACTCTGGGGTCACATTTCTCCACCCGGCCGTGCAGATTAAGGGCCTTTTCACATGGCGGGCTCGGGCCCGTGCCGTTCCCGGGACCGATTACTCCTGAGTTGTGTTCACATGGCAGTGTTTGAACCAGGCTCGGGCACGCTTGGTAATGTCGGCACCAGAACACTAGGTAGCAGTGTTGAGGAAAGTTGGCTGATAGCGAACAACCGAGGAAGAAGCAAAGCCTTACGTCTTCAGCTCAGTATGTCAATAACAAAGCGAACTCGTCTTGTTACTTAGTATTTTCTTCTCCACTATAGATGCAAGCCAGGCAGTCATATTTTATGTTTTGGCCGTTTAAAATCACTCCACAGTAATCTCTTTGCGCTCGCGATCGCCACGTTTGTTTACAGTGAAGCTAACGGTGTTGCTAATGCTAAACCTGCCGGTAGGGTCGGATGTTGCTTTGATCAGTTCCGCTTGTAGCCCACATGTCACGT
>JAVQJG010054816.1:0-62228 GCA_036024015.1 Craterocephalus amniculus | reverse complement strand
CAGACTGGCGACCTGTCCAGGGTGTACCCCGCCTCTCGCCCCTTGACAGCTGGGATAGGCTCCAGCACACCCGCGACCCACTTGGATTAAGCGGTTCAGAAAATGGATGGATGGATATATATCGTATATCGTTTTTAAGTTAAAAATGATCAAGATATGAAAATTGGTTCATATCACCCAGCCCTAGTTTTAAATAATATATTGAATAGGTAACACTTCTAAAAATCACAGCAAGCAAGTACATTTCATTTCTGCTTTCACACCAGTTTTCCATAACTCCAACTTCCAAAGAGAGAAACACATAGTGACAAGTGCTGCTTCAGATTAGATATCCTTCCCCAGAACAAGATGTTGTCCAGTCCATTGCACACAGCAACATTTAAATCCTTAAATCACACTTTTATCAAGGCAATGAGGACATAAAATCAAGTAATCTGAACAAAGAACTTAACGTGTCAGCTCTTATTAAGGATATTGGGAGCCATTCTTCCATAGTAGCAGAGCAGGGAATGGAACAAGCCAGCAATGAGAGTTCCCAAGTACACTGGGTTAGGTAACCTAGAAGAAAAACAAATCCCATCTTAGTTGAGAGAGAAAGAATGACCATTCACATTCAGATACTTCCCATGCAACACAAGTTTTCTATCACCTCTGGTAAGTTGTGATGCGGTGGTACTGTGTAAAAATGCTCCTGGCCAGCCAAGGGAAGAGCAGAGCACAGATAAGCCCCCCGTAGCCTCCCAACATGGCTGCTGTTAGCAGAATGGCAGCTCCACTCAGAGATGGAAAAAGCAATGTCCAGTAGTATAACACTAGAGATAAATATCACAGATTCTTATGAGTACATTAAACGTGAAACACATACAAAAGCACTTCTCGTGTTACACTTAATTTCCACTTGTGTCTAATTGCAGAATGGATAATAAACACTACGTTAATATCTACCAAGAGACTCTCTGGGCTTGTGGTGTATTGGCTCATTAATATATCGACTCAGTAGTTTGGTCAGCTGCTGATGTCTGAAGAAAAACACAAGTGTTAATCAGCAGCATAATCCCAAGGGAGACATTTGAGATGTAAAAGCTAACATATAGGATTTTTTAAAGCGCTGGGTGGAGCGTTACAGTGACATTCTGGGGGTTTTCGACATTTCCAGAGGTTGAAGACACACCTGAAAGTCTTCCCTTGTTTGCAGAGATCTAGCGGTGTGAGGCCACTGTAGTTTTTCTGATGGAGCATCCTGCACCCAGTCCTCTGCAGCAGTGTCCAGCACACCTCCACTCCACCCCGCTCTGCTGCAACGTGAAGCGCTGTTGCTCCCTGCTGGTCAACTGCATCCACAGCACACCTCTGCAGACCATGCAGCCAAATGAGGTGGAGCTGTTCTCACATATCATATAAGGTCTAAGTTCTGCTTCAGAAATAGATGCACACCATTTTCTAACATTCAGGAATACTTGTGAAAAACAAAACAGGATGAAACCACACATTTCAATCCAAATATTCATGGAAATGTGCAGCTTTTGGTTTGATAATTGCATGAATTAGAAGAAGTTTTTTTTTATTTCTGTAAAGCTAACAAACAATAACAAACCTTAGAGGAATTGCTATTAGTCAAGCAAGTGATATCAATATCAGCTGTATTGTATCAGCCAATATTAACTTTCAGTTCTGGTTTAGGAGACTATAAAAGAACTTGATATTTCATGCTTTCATTATTTTCTGATGTTACAAAAAACTGAGTAATCTCTTCATAGATCCATATAAACTGTCACCGTGACATTATCATGATAGCGTTCATTTTGTCCACCCTAGGTTACAAAAAGGTAGGCACTTTATTTCATTTGACAACATGAAAATATGTGAATCTGAGGAGCAACAAAATGGAGACACAGTAAATAAAAAATTAGTTAAACTCTCAACTATTAGACAACTGAAGTGAGGAAGCGAAACTGATCATACCTGATCTCTGAGCAGATATCGAACCATCTCTATGTTGACAGTGGATGCAGCCAGGTGAAGGGGTGTCACCTGGTACATATCTGTGTCCGAGAACCGAAACATTCCCGTCTCCCACAAATAATGCACTGCAACACTTGAAAAGATGAGCAGCAGTTAGAGCATTCAAGACCAAAGGTGTTGCAGTCATGTGTTGCAATATTTTCTCCACTTACATGCTGCCCCCGGTAACTGCATGATGCAGGGATGTTTTCCTTTGGAGGTCTATGACACGCAGATCAGCTCCATACAATATCATTTTGTGGATAATGTAGATGTTCCCTTGCCTAGAGGTAAAACAGAAACAAATATCGTAGGCTGTCTTTACATATTCGCCAGAAGAATCCAGCCATAACCAGCATGTAAATGTGCAGCTTCTGCTCACCTGCAGGCGAAATGAAAAGCTGTCTGCCCTGCATCACAGGTCAGGTTAGAATCCGCTCCACTGCTGAGGAAAAAGTCTACCAGGGCACAGTTACCATGGAGGGCAGCGTAGTGGAGCGGGCTGAAACCCCCCCAGCCTGAATGATCACAGACATGAACATGGAGATGCTAATCTTTAAAATGATCTGCACTCTGTAGCTTATACTGATGCACAGTCTGCCAGCCTGTTGATTGTTTAAACCTTTTGGAGTAGTAGGGGTCAGACTTCCTTCTGCTCAATGTAACTTTCTGCTGTGTTGTCACAGGATCTAGCAATCTTTCCATCATAGGACATGTGTACGAGCATCAAACAGAGAAGCTACAGCAGAGTTAGATTTCCTACTAACACTGATAAAATCACATCAGAATCAACACTGGATGAATTACCCAGAATGTAATAAACTGTGTAATTACAGCTGTTCGTTGATGTGGTGGCTCCTCCAATATTTTATACACATAACAAGGAAATGAAAAGTTTATCCTGGTTTTATTAGAATAACATCAGGAAATACCTACAGAGACGTTACAGCGGTGGCATGGACAGAAGGAAGTTGTGGCTTCTAGTTTCAAAGGTTTGCTAAATATAAAATCCCACTGGGTTTATATTGCGCCTTACTCTGCCTTACCTTTGTGTTTGAGGACTGATCGATCATTTTGGATGAAGTGTATACACTGTTCAATATCTCCTCTCTGTATACAGTCAAATATGTCTCCACCGCTAACGGAGCACACGGGCATCGGATGCATTATGGTGATGCACCAAGACTGCACTCCAGTATTTCCACCGGCACAAACTGCGGGGGGAACAGAATTCAGCTGCTCGGACGACAACCTACATATCTTCACGCAAACCGAGAAGGTAAATCATCTTTCGCTGCAGACAGAGCCGGAGATCTTTCACTGTGATAAACTGACTGAAGTAGACCACGCCCGTGATCGCTGATTGGTTCTATCAGGTCACAGGATTCATGATGTCACATCATTGCTAGAGCACGTGGTTACTATAAATACGGACACATCACCAGGCAATGAACGCAACGCAGTGATTTTGGGTACGTAAGGGCACACGTGATTCCTATGGTTTAGTAAGCTTTCTTTATAGAATGAGAGACATATTTGGAAGGTAAACATTGATAAGAATGATTAGTGAAATTAAAAAGACTAACACCCTTCGGAATTTTTTTCTTTGTTTAATATTCCTCACTAATACACACTATACTTGAATCTGAAATACACGACAATTTTTAGATGAAATGTATCCTCTGCACATGCACTATCGAAAAGTACCTCAAACCCAGTTACAATATGTGAATATTAACTAAAACTCAACAGTGTGACCACAGACTCAGAGGGACTCGGTAGCTTTTAAAAGTGAGCTAGAGGCAACATTAACTTCTTTACTGTAAATGACGAGTGAGTCTTGGAGATGTACAGTCACATACGCGGGAATTCTGCTGAGAACTACTCAAGTGAGTATTTTTAGTTTAATACTAAAGTTCATAAAATGCCATATTTAAATTCTGTACCATTTAAGCTATTCAATTCGATGAGGAAATGGCTCCAAAGAAATATTTAGTGTACTTAAACACATACTGCCATGATATTAGCTGTATTTGTTCTCCATTAATTTGGGACTTCTGTTTATATTTATACCCACAAGGTGGCACTGTTTACCTAGATTAGTTCTACTTAAACATCACCCTGTATGAGACAATTTTCAACTTGTTTTTTGTTTAGGTTCTTTAAATCAGCCATTTTCTGATATTGCTAAAGATCTGTTAGCACATTTTCCAATCTTATTCACTTGTAAGGTTTTATTGCCTTAGGCCTCTCCGGTCATCTGAGCTTTTTTGTTCAATATGTGGTAGTGGCAAAATTATGATTTAGCGCTATATTCAGTTTTACTGTGATCACATCACAGTGAAATATCACAGTAAAACAAGCTTGTCATTGCAATTATCTTTGGCGGGCAAAAGCAATTTATTTCACCAATAAGTCAAAGACCCCAGTTCTTAAACCTTAAGGACTATTTTAGAATTCAGCAGTGAGTCATAAGATCTTGTCACAATGATTCATACCATAACAGCCTTACATGGCATACCTATTTCAAGACAAGGAAAAACCTCTTTGAGCCGTTCTAGGAGGGCCCCATCCAGCCAGCTAAACAACAATTTTTCACTTCTGCTTCTCTTAAGGAAGTGAGAAAGCACATGACCTCAACCAGCTGACATGAGTTACTCTGCTTGTTCAAAGTTCAGTCTGCATCGGGGCTTATTAGTAAGAGTGAGTTGCACTGAGGAGACTGCACTCTAAGCGCCGCTTGCCATGCCTTAGCATGTTTCAGCCTGTGTTTTCCTCCTGACATGGGAACAGATACGGACCACTCACTCAGTTGGAATAACACAACATAGATGACAACATCTTGGAGTTTGGAAACTCCCAGATGGCTCTCACACAAGAGCAGGTATGGATTTAACTGTATATTGCATGAATGTTTTTTATTGTAAAAAGTTCATTACAGACAGATTTATTGTTTAAGTATACATGCATGTATTTTACTATTTGCCATACTTGGGTGTATGTGATTGAAAAACAAATAGAAGACATGTTGCTGCTACGAGAGTGAAACAACTGACTTCTTTTTTAACATCAAAGTGGAAGGCGTGAGTTTCATTTCCAAAAACAGTGTGTCTAAAATAATAATCACATGACAAGGAAACAAAGCTCTTAAATCAAAATGACGACTGATGTATCTGACAGTTGGATGCATTACTGTGTGGTGACACAACTCTGCACAAGGAAAACGACACAAAATAGTCTCTTGTTATGAAGAGATCCATATTAAAAGTAGCAGAGAAAATGTTGGATATAAAGCAGATAAATAAAAAAATGACAGCTGTTTCTGGTGGGGGTTGTACTTTTTAAATGACTGAAAACAGGCATCAAGGAAAGCTTTCTGACCCCTCAGAGTTTCAAATCAAATAAATGGAAATGGCACATGACCGCCAGTGGTCAGCTCTATCTCTATATCAATACAGACAGTGTCCTCAGGAGAGGAGGGCAGAAGGTTTGGTTTGCCAATTTAATCTGAGGAAGTGAGACAGACAAGGAAATGTGTCTAAGCGGGACCGCAAAGATTATGAAACCTCAAGAGACAGACGGAACAATCTGAGGATTTTTTTCTCTTTTGTTTTTCTGGTTTCTCTCCAGGACCAGGCTGTGAAAGGCGAGAGGATCAATAAGGAAACTGGGGAGCTAAGTGCTTCAGGGGAATTATCTGTCTCGGTGGAGTTGAAGACGGAGAAGGTGGAGGGCTTTTGTGGGAACCCAAAACTCCTACAAGTGCTCAGAGAGCAACTACAAGAGCTGGAAAACAACACGTACTCAAGCCATGACCATAGAACTGACCATGTTCCCTTACAGCAGCGAGAGGAGCACCTGCTCAGAGTCCTGCCTCTCTACATACAGGTACGGACCAACAGGAAGTACCTGAACGTCAACATGCACAATCACATTTTTTATGTTTTATATATAGCAATAATCAACAAAGGGATTTGTTGCTCTATTCTGAGTTTTATTGGAGTATAATATTGTAAAATGTTAGATAAATGAATAGCAACTATAATGAAGAGCCATGACAGCTGGCAGGATAATTTTAGGCACCACAGTTTTAATCAATATATTATTTTGGAAATGTTAGGCGGATGCCTCCAGACAGTGTGGCCTCCACAACAACATGAATGAACAATTATAACAACATGAGGCTACAGTCAGATGTTTGGCCCTTAGCTGATCCCATTACTGATTGTCCCTATGCTGAACCTGGACATTGTCTCTCAGTAAATCTATGGAGTTTATGGGATTGTCACGTGAATTAGGAAAGCACGTTTGTTGCATTGCTTCAGGTCCTTATCTTCATAATTGTGGAAAAAAGAGGATTCTCACACTGTATGCCTGAATTGTCTCAAAGTTATGAGAAAACCTCTAATCTGTGTGTACCCGTGCACACACGGTTAATTCCATCACTGATGTGTGTGTCACACCTCTGACCAGAGTTAAATCTACAAACATAATCGCTCTTTGGTCTCTGTGAGGCTTTGTGTCTGTGTCGGTGAATGGGAAAAGTCTCATGACCAGATCTGACCAAAATGCAGGGCCTTACTTTAGAACAGAAATCTCTGTGAAATGCGGTATCCTATTACGGACGACGTGTAACAATAGCATGAAATGAGTTTATTGGAAATGTAGGGCATTAGAGAAAAAGACCAACTCAAAGGTAAAAAGCATGTGAATAAAGTTATGATGTGTTACATACATGGTTGAAAGTAAACCGGTACTGCATACTGCTTAGAGGTTTAGTGGCTGCACAGTACACAGCACCAGGAAGAAAGGGGAGTGGCTCGATCCTGCTATACAGCCTTCATTCTGACCCAGTCAGGACCACATTGTGTGTCAGATAATACATTCCCCAGACCACACATTTAATGTCTTCATGTTTGTTGCAAAATGCCCCATCGGTGGGAGAGTCAGCAGTTGTGATTCTTGTTATTTGTTAAGATTTTAACGACACAGAATAAGCTAACGACTGGAGATTTCACTGCGCATATGCATCTTCTTCTGAAACACAGCGGTTGCTATGGGGATTGATGCATATGATTTAATGGTCCACATGTGCAACACTTTGCACCTGAACAGGATGAACAATGAATTACACCAAAGATTTTCCACACTTTCTGTTGTTGGCTGAAACACTTTCAACATGATTTAGATATTAATCAGTTTTCATCTACAGATTTTATTGAAAAAGATGGAGAAATACTATATCTTTTATTGATAAAACAATATCTTTTGAAGAGAAACACTATAAAACACTCTTTTTTTTTTGGTCAAAGTAATAATGTAGAGAAAGTTTGTAGATAATGTAGTTTTATATATAGAGAATTATATAATTTCTAATATAGAGATTAGAAATTTGGTTAATGTAGCTCAGCTCTAGTCAATGGTACCAGCAAGAATTCAAAACTACTTTCACCCCTGGTTACATATCAGGTTCTTAGAAAATGTCATGCTTCGAAGAATACGTAAAATACTTCCTAATATTAAGAAGAATACATTATATATTAGAATGTGACATTATTTGTTCAACCAAATTTAAACTAAAATGCAGAAGCTATATGTGGAAAACAAAATACTCCATAATTTAATAGCCGACCCAGTTTCGGCTCTTCTGTCCAGTTTGACTCTAGAATATTTTGTATATGTTTTGCACTTCTGAGTAATCTGTTATGCTTTAAAAGAATTACCGCAAATTGGAAATGACCTCATAACATTTTTCGGATTGCTCGACCACGAAAGCTGCTTCTCTTAGACATTTGCTGATGTCTTTCTTCTTTTGTTCTCCAGCACAACAAACTTCCAAGACCTCCACTCTAATAAAAGAGGTTACATTTGCTGATTATCTATTTATTGAGATATTTGATTAACTGCACTTTGCTGTTATTTTTACTCTAGTTTTATAGGGTTTCATTGATTTTCTCCTAATTGCTCATTTTCTTGCAAGAATATGATGCACATTTTTATTTATCTTGTTGTTCATTAAATGAATTGATTTGGTTTAGTTGAACGTAACAGAGATACTCCTTTTAAAGATCATCCACGTGCTTTAGAAAGGCTTTAGGTCAAGACTTTGGGATCTGGGTTGATTTTTTTTGTTGAAACAACCGAGTCCAAGTTTTACCTATCGATTTGGTTATGCTTAAGAATTGTATCACAACCCCTGCTCCATTTTTTCATTTATTATGTGTGCCTTACTGCAACTAACTCTAGTCAATTTGAAAATTTACTTAAAGTTAAGAAGCTTCAGCAAATTACTGCATTTTAAAAGTTTCCACAACAGTGAACTGAAATTTTAAGTAGGTGTTTTTTCCGTTTTGAGCCTGTAGCCCCTTCCCTCATTTATTTAAAAAAATATTTTTTTTATTCATTTTAATTTTGTGTTTATTCAAAAAAGCACCATGGTTGAATTTGCTCACCAATCCAAACTGACAACATCCATAAATAAAGTAGGCAACATATTACTATGCATCTGAATATACAGTAGTGAATATGTTTTTTAAAAAACAGTACAGTACCAGCCGCTGTAGTTTTGACATTTGAAAACATGAGCTTTGTTTCCCAGTTTTCTGCATGATGGGATGTCTCTTCTTATCCTAGGTTTGTGAGGATGGTGGCAGATTTGAAGGTGTGGATATAAAGGGGCTTGCAGTTCTCACTGCTGACACTGTCATCCATAATATCCACAACAGACTGGCAGAACGGCCCGCAGGTAATTACTACTGCACATATCAGCAAATACGGGGCTGTTAATTCAAAGCAAGGAGACTTTCCACCTCCTCTACAGACTTCAGCTTTTTCTGTGTTCTCTTGTTCATCCCTGTAAGTTATTTTACTTGTAGTGTGAATATTAGATCTTTCTAAAAATGTAAAGCTAAAGACAAGTGGAAATGACTTTCTGTAGTTCCCTTTCTCTGGTTTGATAACAGTGTTTCTCTCTTGTCCTTGTATGAGAGAAGCTTTTGTTTATTGGTAGGAAAGAATTATTGGAGAAGTAGCTTGTTCTGGTTTTTGACACAGTTTTGGTAATGGCTTTAAAAAAAGTCTTCATGTGGAACATTTGGGTTCAGCTCAACTTGATAGAGACACACCAATGTCTTCTTAGTATAATTTTTACAACACAATTTTGCATTGACGTGTAAATACACTTTTTAAAAGTATTGCTAGTAGTGAATATACAATAAAGAGAAAAAGTTGCTGTACAGTGTAAATCATACAAATGTGTTGCCATGGATCTCTATCTCTTTTTTTTGCAATGTTATTATGTATGGTAGAAGTCTGTGGTCATAGATCGCTGCATTTCGTTTGCATTTTCAGAGAAGGCTCGTGAAGAGGTGGTGGAGTTTTTCAAGAGCTCGGATAAGGACATAAGTTGCAAAACAGATGAAGGCTCTGGATGGCTGCTGCTGAAGTCCCTTTTGCTTCTCTTATCCAACACCCCGGTGAGTGATGGATAACACTTAGTTTTTTTGTAATAAATCCATTCATAAAATAGTCACATGAAATTATCTGTGGAATTTACTTCTCTTGTGTTACATAATTAAACTCCAAATCTAAAAGTAGATTTTTTGGTGTGTCTGCAGGATATATTGAGTTGTATAAACCCAGGACTGCCTGCTGCTTTGGTGAAATGTCTCTACCTGCTGGTGTGCCTTCCAGCTCACAAGGAAAACGAAGCTATAGAACAGACCTTTCAGGAACCTCTGACACAGGTTGATATCCATTAAGATATCAACTTTTATCTTATTTTTTATTATTTACACATTGTTTAGTATTGTATGAACTACATCTTCAGTTCTTCTGAAAATGAAACACAATAATAATTTTTTTTCTGCTTTCTTTTGTTTAGGTTTTCCTGCTGCTCTGCAGACATCCAAGTGATGTGGAAAGGTTGGTAGAGACACAAGAACTGCAGTGTCTTATCATAGGACTCACATCGCTCTGGGATCAGACCAGTACGACCTGGAGGCACCAGGCGTCACGCCTCCTCAAAGCAGTCTCTGCCGTGGCTACAAGCAATACTGTCCCGTGCTTGTTAGGTGAGGTAACACAGAAATAGTAAAGATATGTAATGTTCCTCTAAATTTTTATCATTTATTTGTTCATTTGTTATTCGTTAATTTAAGACTGTTGATTTAAAACAGTTTAGTAAAAATAACGATGAAGTGGGGTTCACCTGCCTTTTAAAATAGCATTTGGGTAAATAGTTCAGCCATTGATGAATGGTATTTCTTATTTCAAAAATACAAAAAGCTTTTGATTTTATTGTTGCATTATGAAACCAAACTGTGACAAAGCAGATCCTGAAAGTTTGAGCAAATTAAATTTTAGATGTCGATAAATATTGTCTTGAAAACAACGTTATGTTATCATGATACGTACGAGCACATTAGTACCCATGACACCCTCCATACAAAATGTAGGGTTTACATTTTCATAGGGTTCCTTTTTCAAACATAATTACTATTATTATTTATTTAATTTTTTTACAAAATTTCCCCAATTGTTTTTTGAACAGGCTTGTAGGCACCAATTTTACCAATTGAGGTCTGAGACATAAAGTAATAAAACAATTATAAAACAGACTGGAAAGAAAGTAAGCAATTAGATTTCATGAGCAAGATGGGAAATTCCAGTAATTATTTGACTGTTTAGAGACACATTACTGAACACCCCAATAGAGAGAAGTACTACTAGAAATAGGACAACAATATACTGTATGTTTCACACATTATTTCAGTCTACATCATTAATTTAGTAAAATGGCCAAGAAGTCTCAAGTTCACATAGATTTAATTATCTGTATGCAGCATGTTCTTTCTCTTCAGTCATATTTTTTAGTTTGTTGAACAAGCTCACTGAAAGTATTTTGAAAAATATTGTTTGTTTATTTAGAATAGTTTTAATCGGAAACTGAATGTTCTGACCCTGTTGCACTGATGTGGTTTCCAATCTCTGCCTTTTTCTCATCAGCCAAAAACTGCATTCGAATTTGCATCCAGAACCTGTTGCTCATCAGAGCAGATGCCGTCTCAGGATCACTGCTTGCTGAGGTGGCAGTGGCTGTATTTAGCTTCATTAGAGATACATATCACATCAGTCCAGACCTCTTCCTCGAGTTTGACGCCAACAATGGCTACAAAGTCCTGGAGAACATCATGAAACGGTGAGGTTAAAGGTCATGAATACAAGCGAGAGGTTGATGAAATATAAACGCAGCAAGAAGTGTGCAAGACCTGCTTATCTGCAAAGGTCATAAAAGAATTTGATTTTTGTTGCTGTGCTTCTTTTCTTTGACTAAGAATAAACACATTCTTGGAAATTAAGGGAAATTTTTTGTTTACAACCTCTTTTCTCCAGGGATCAATGTGATTTGTCTGCTCTGAGTCAGTAAAACATCTTTATTTATCCATGCTTTTCATTTGAGTAACATTTTTTTGTCTTATCACTAAACAATTAAAAGCTGTGAGGATGGTGTGCCCTTGGATGAGTTTCAGCCGGTGGAGGAGTTTCTATCCCTCATCGCATCTTTTACTCTTTTTGGGAAAAATGAACTGAAAGTGGGTCTTTGTGTCACCAACCCCCAACCACCAGGCTTTAAGTTTGACCCGCCACTCACCAAAGGTAGGTCAACTCTTCACATGGCCTTCTGTGTGGTTATCCTCTCTTTGCCTCTCCCTTATTATCTCTGACTGTTCCTTGGGAATAAACTATGAACCACCCCATCGAAATGTGTACTCCAAAGCATCTAATTATTAAATTATTATTAAAGTACTTTCACACTTCAGCAAATATAGACTCAAGAGAGGGGGAATGCCCCCTTAAAAGGACCACATCCTCTTCATGCCTACTTTGCACTTGTGCCCTCATATAACCAACCCAAATTAGTCACCACCCCCCCCTTGATTTTCCACAGAGCCTGTCTCCAACACTCACTGCACTGCTGCCCCGCTGCAGTGCACATCACCCCTCAAGTTAACACAAAACTGAGGTGATTATGTCTGAGATGATGAAGTGGCGGCTCCCTATCTAACTGTGTTAGGATGCCCCACATCCATTCACCACTGGCCTACAGCATCTAGTCATCTATCATAGATGTACACACACCTCTATCTAGCATGTACACACACCCACACCCACACACACAACAGCCATCTATCACTTCAAGGAGCAGATCAGTTTCCACCAGAGGGACCGAGCTGGGTTTTATGCAGAAGTATTATAAATTCTGATAAAATTTTACATGTGAAAATGAATCCTATGATTAACCAGCTTTATGTTTATTTACAACTAACAGGAGTGTTTTGGCACCGAAATCTAAGACTTCTTCTGAATAATTTGACAATGCAGCAAACAGACTCTATCAAGGCAGATTAGGTTACTTTTCTCTGCATTTCTGGATGGAAATCTGTTTTTGTTTTCTTTCTATGCATGTGTAATTCAATTGGCTTTGTGAGATTCTGCCTCTGCTTTATTGTTAATGTTGTCATTTTTAAAAGTTTTCCATGACAGTCACTGTTTGACCTTGTCAGAGCATAATGTGATGAATCTGATTTTAAATTCAAAACATCTCTTTGATGAATTGACCCCAACCTGTTGTTCTGTAATTACATTTCTCACAGAGTTCCTCAACAACATAGCATCTCTAAATTCTTTTAGTCTACTAATTATTCAATATCATAAATCTTAAAGTGTTCCACCAGTTTTGAAGAAAGTAATTGTTTTGACACTTTCCTGTGCTTCCAGGGTTAGCAGTAAAGAACCTGCCTGCTTTCCACCTGCTGCAGGCCTCTTTGCTTCGTTCCAATGATTCTTTGCTGTGCTGCCAGCTTCTTAAAACACTAAAAACGATATGGGAAAAAGACCCAGCTAATTTCTTCCTCTTGGAGTGGACCATCCAATCCATGGCCCAGCTGGCTGCCTGTGTGTGGCGTAAACCGGCACCTGCCCAGAAACTTTTCTTCACGATGCTGGAAATGGTATGATTCCCAATCCTGACAGATATGTTGCTCTTTTTCTACATAATGCAAGCAAAATCTTCTTTATATGCTTGTTTTTCTTACAGGTGGTATTTAAAATGAACTACATCCCCCATGAGACTCTGCGAGCACTACTGATTGTACTGAAACAGAGCTGGACTGGGTCACTGGCTGGTGGAGTGGTGGGGACAGAGTTCGGAGTGCTGGCTCTCAAGTGTTTTCACATGTACGGGTCACTGGAGAGGTTTTTTTCCCAGAAGCATTCAGGATATTCATGATTTTTAGATGTTTTATAAAAACATATACTTTAATCCTAGTCAAAATTTTCTACCTTTTATTTAACCATCACACATGTAAGGCTGATTTAAAATGTAGCCAGCTTTCAGTGGAACTCCAGCAACTTTGTCTCATTTTCTCTGTTGATTGATGAGTGTTGGACAAGTGAGAAAAAAATAAAGTTGCTAAGCTGATTACAAGTGAAATATCAGTAAAAAATCTTCTCAGATCAGAATGTGTCAGAAAACATGTGATTTTTATCTCTTAATTGCTGTCTTGATATGAGTAAAATGAAACTTACTGAATCTCTTTTTTTCAGGATGACTGTGCAGAGTGCTATGCTAGCAGAGGTGCTTAGTGACTGGGGACTGCTGGAGCTGCTGCTTGGGGAACTTCGCAGGAGAGCGAAGATCCTTAGAAAGGCTGGTGTTGCATCTTCCTCTAGAACAGGTAAGAGTTAATATATTTTGTTTCCTTAAACTGATGTTTTTCTTATTATGCAGCTGCTTGTTACAAACAAGAAGTGTTTGTATGACACAACATCTTTTGAGAAATTTGAGATTAAGCAACACATATGAGCATTGTAAGTGCTTTAGCTTTCAAAGAGTCTTTTAAAGAGTCATTGTTGAAGAAAACTGATGTTAATGTTTATATTTGCACCGTAAAAGTGGGGTGATGTGCTCATTTTTAACAGGTTCAAGTCTTTATCCTCAGTCTATAACTGACACCTGCAGATATTTTATTCTTTAGATTCTCAGCAGCTGCCGTGTGCAGAGGATGGGGAGAGAGAGCTCACTACCTACATGCTTCAAATCGTTTCAACCCTCACACTGCGTTCTATCAAGAACACAGGTATTAAATTGAGCATCTTTGTTGTAACCATCATGTTTAGTTTTTTTAATGTTAAGGCTATGAACAGCTGACGTGTATTCTTTCTTTTTTGTATGTGTTCCAGTTGCAGTGCGAGATCTTGGTATGGTTCCCTACATAAAGATTTTCTTGGATGAAAATCAGTATCGAGGTCCCACTTTGAGCATTTTGGAGCAGCTCGCTGAAATTAACCCTGATGAATTCATGAGCACAGCCATCGGAGCCCTCTGCTCCTCCACACAGCAGGAACTCAGGTTAAAGCAGGACCTTTTGCAGGTACCTGTGTTGTATATACACATGCAGTCATAAACAACATTGAACACACATCCAGAAATACCCAGATATTTGGCAGTCTCAGCCAGCTGTAATTGTACACTACATCCCAAGAAATTGTAATGCACTTAAAGCATAATAAGCCTATGAATTTATTTTCTTAGCATGTGGGACTCTGATTGCATTATAGACAAATGCAGATTGATTTGCTTAAACTGGTTTAGCTGTTAACTCTGGACCGATTTGATTAGGCCAGCAGCCCTGTGCTGTGGCGCTCTGAAGATTACCACCTCTATCAGATCAGTGAATGGGACAGAGATCCGATTAAAGCCTAACTAAGTTACACACCTACTGTATGTGTCCATTTTTATAGATGGCAGCAAGAAGAGCACTTACTTGCTGATATTGTGCGCGTTCAATGGGCTTGGGCTTGTATGCAGGGGCCTGTATGTGTGGGTGTGTTCTTTGTGCTAACACAGTTATAGCAGGTGGCAATCAGATTGGGTACGACCTGGGTTGGCAAGTGTTGGGAGCCATTGTGATTACTCCAGTTTCAGTTAATCACATTTCCCTCTGCGTTCTGTCTCACACATTACCTACCTGATGGATTAGCTCTCTAAATTCAATAAAACTAATGTGATTTTGTTCACCTCCGAAAACTAGTTACCAGAAAAGATTTATGTTTTATCTATATGTTTCATCTATTTTTCATGACAGTGTTTTAATTGACTAGGAGGATCTTTTAAAAGCCAAGGCTTTGGAAAAGGCTTAGTCTCTAGAAAAAATGCATCTCTCAGATATAAGGATCAGAATCTGCTTGATCACATGTATTGTTTGAGTCATGTCCACATTTTCTTTGTGATCTGTCTCACTAGTCTCTTCTGAGGGTGCTGGAGAGCCCCAACAGTTGGGACGCCTACAGGAGAGCAGGAGGCTTCACAGGACTGCTGTCTCTGGTGACAGACATGGAAGGAGCTCTGTCTGACCCTCTAAAAGAAGATGTATGGAAGACTCTGGGGCAACAACAGCTGCTAAATTTCCTCCTCCTTACCCTGCACATCCTGGCCCTGGCTGTGCATCTTCACTCAGTAAATGCACACCACTTTGAGGCTGGTGGCCTTTATGAAAGGCTGGCAGATGCTCTCCTCCAGCTGGGCTGTTTCCACACAGAAAGCCCAGAGAGAGAGAACTGGGATGAAGAGAAGTGCTTCTTTTCCAGGACTTTAGAGGACAACCAGTCTCCCGGAAGGAGTTTCTTGCAGTTTGTTGAGTTAGCAGAGGCATTTGTAACTCCTACAGCTTCTTCCTACTCACCCCAGCCCAATCTGCCGGTGAGTCTGCAGATGTGCATTAGGCTACTCTCTTACCTCGACCAGTTCGCTACAGGAACTCTGTCTACTCAGGAGTTAAAATTGGAACAAGAGCCTAGTGATGGGTGCTATGGAGATGAAGATAAACTGCATGGACCAACAGGAAATGAAGGAGAATATCTAGGACCCTCTGTTGATCTCTCAGGTCCAAGCTCCCTAGATGAAAAACATGGAAATTCCAGAAACACTGTACCTCTTAGTCCCACAATCTCCACAGAGACTCAATACAGGTAGATAATGTTTAACCATTTGGTGATGGTGCAGAACTGGGCCCTATGTCTAAAATCTGAATTTATTTTAAACTCATATTTAAATGGTAGTGATGTTACTGATGTGGGTCTTTTTATAATGCCATAGATATGATTATTTTTGTTGTCCTTTGGTTGTCTTACAGTAGATTTACCCGTGATCAGGTTATTCTTCATCCAGGAGCAATCAGAGTAATTATGACTCTCCTTCCGCATGTGTTCACCCCTGAGGATCCACAGGTACCTTGTTTTAGAAAGACTTGCTGTTTCTTTGCTTGAATAAACCCTATGATGAATTCACATTCATCCTTAGTTTCCCATGTTTAAGTTTTAATGCTAACTTAAGAGTCACAACATTTTCTGACTGGCCTACTTTCCAGCAGTTTCTCACCCAGAGCTTCTGCTAGTATTGGATTCAAAGTTTCATTTATCGACGGCTTGTTCTTGAGCGTGACTGAGCCTCCCTATTTCTTTCACTCGTGTTAAACACAAAAGTGAAATAATCTAAGGTGAACCCTGCTGGTATGCACTGTAACATTACATATCCAGTATCATTAACATGATCGATACATTTCTTTGACGGGACATCACAGCTGTTGCCACACTTAGCTCTGTTGAGTTTTACAGGTTTTCTTTTAAGCTCTTTCAAACTATCAGTTTAATCAATTGTACTTGTGATTCAAAAGGTCTAAATATCAGACAAATCCCTCTTTGTTTTTCGTTCCCAGCTCTCTATGGAGGTCCAGTTCTCACTGGCACACCACATTCAGGCCATGGTCAAATCTGAGCAGAACCGGCAGATAATGTGTGAGGGTGGGCTGATTTCCACTCTGCTGGCACACTGTCGAAGCACGCTGCTGGCTCCAAACCACCCGTTACATCTACCTGTGACACGAATCTTAGAAAAGCTCTCCTCCCAGGCTATCTCACACTCGGATTTCAGGTCTGACATACGCAGAGGTCATAACATTTATTTCCCTTGTTTGTGCTACTCTTGACATATACTTGTTTTTGCTTTGTTTTTTACTGTTCAGGAAGTATCTGTGTTTAGGGGACCCTCTCATGTGCTTGGCAGACAAAGCATCCAAGCAAGCCCAGCTAGAATCACAGAGCCAAAAAAGTGCGTCAGATGGTACATATAGTTTGTGTTGTTTAATTTTCTCTTTTAAACACAGATCTGGAGCAGGTTGCTCATTAGATTTTGTTTGTGTTGGTTATTCCAGATGAGCGCACAGAGGCAGTGCCTGAATCTTCAGTAAAGAAGCTGAAGCGGACCTTCAGCTTGTTACAATCTAAATCCTCTTTGGGCTCCGCAGTGCCTGTCCACCAGATTGTCAGTCTAGTGTCCATGACTTCACCTCGCACATTTAGACCGCACAGAGTCTCCTCTTCACCTGCTTTTGTGGAGTTTGACATGAGTGAGAGTGGATATGGGTGAGCCTTTGAAAGTACTTTATGTGCCTTTCTGCAGTGTCAAAAAAATAATGTGAAAGTTATTGCTCCTGCATCAACTGCCAAGAAAAAACGATAAGAAAGGGGGCAAAAATGCTAAAAAATGTCTATATTTAATGTCAGCCACCTAATTTTAATAAAGACTGTGCAAATTTGATATGTTTAGTGAAATGACTGAGTTTTTTTGTGTGCTTGTACTGCAGCTGTCTTTTCCTGCCCTCTCTGGCCACAGTGAAAGGTGTGACTGCTGATTCAATCTCAACCGGTGGAATTGGAGGAGGTAAGATGGAAAAGCTTTTTATATCTTCATTATTTTTTAATGAATTTCTAATAATTCTCTCCTGTTTCAGAGTGTCGAGGTTTTCCACCTACAGCCGGTCTCTCGTTTGCCTGCTGGTTCCAGATCAACAGGTTCAGTTCAGCCTGTGATTCCCACCCGATCCGGCTGCTGTCGGTAGTTCGCCACATGTCCCGAACTGAACAACAGTACATCTGTTTGTCAATCTCCTTCTCAGCCTGTGACGGCTGTCTGGTGATCTCTACCGAGGAAGAAGCATTCACATACCTTGGTAAGCTTGATAGGTTTGTTTTGCATTTGTGCTCTGAGAAAAGAAATCGGAAAAGTTTCTTGCGCCAACAAATGTTCATTATTTCAGTTTATACCCATTTTTCTTTGTCTGTTTGACAGATATGATGGAGCCAGAAGTTTCCACCCCGACTTCTTTGCCTATGTCACTGCGTTTCCGCTGCTCTAGCATGCTGGTCCCGGGTCAATGGCACCATCTGGTTGTTGTCATGGCCAAAGAAATGAAGAAGAGCTGCTTGACATCAGCTTACTTCAACGGCAAGGCAGTGGGGACAGGAAAGGTATAACAAGAGCAGAGAAATATGTAGCAGATAACGAAACAATTTATTACTGTAGTGGAACATTAATTCTCCTTATGTCTCACAGCCTCTTCATTTTTCTTTTAGATGAAGTATATACAGCCATTCCCTGGTCAGTTTGTCTCCATGGATCCTACAGCTGTGATTGATGTGTATGGGCTGATAGGGACTCCAGCTCCCTGGAAGGAGCATGCGGCTCTTGTTTGGCGAGTGGGCCCCTCATACCTTTTTGAAGAGGCTTTAAGTGCTGAGGCTGTGGGTGTTATGTATGTACAAGGCACCACATACCAAGGAAATTTCTTGGCTCTGCGCAACATATGTAAGTCATAAGATCTTGTGCAACAGTTCTGCATGATATGTGAAGAATATCCTTTGTTTGCTTATAATTTTCTACATGAAGATCCATGAATGCTAATCACTGTTAAGCCCAATATTGAGTGATCCTTGAAAATTAAACCATTCCTCTCCAGATTATTGATAGATACCGTTTTTAGTCGGTGATTTTCTTGTTTTCTTATGCAACAGCATACAGGATGTAGTTATATCATAGAGCACATTGCATCCACGCACAATTTATTTTGTATAAACAAGAAAGGATTAAGATAGGAACAACATACTGTTGCAAAATTACGCATACTTCATGCTTGTTTTTTATGTGGGTATTATTTGATAAAATATAGAAAAAGTACAAGTTACTGTACACATTGCCTGTGTCCAGACCACGATCCAGATGCTGAGTCCCCCCCTCTCAGACTGGTCCCAGAGGAGAGGATCTCATTTGGTATCAACCCAGCAATCTCCACCTTAACTACTGTGGCCCAGATCAGAGAGGATTATAATGAAGTCGATTGTAGACTGATTGCAAAAGAGGTAAGAGAAACGTTGCAGAACTGATATTTTCCTGTTTTGACACAAACTAGCACTAATTGTGTGTAATTGCAGATGGGCATCACGTCTCGAGATCACTCAACACCTGTTTTTCTTGCTCAAAACATCAGCAAGCATTTGAGTGGTACAGCTCGCACCATAGGAGCTGCTCTGATTGGACATTATGGTAAATAAAGTAGTTTACTTGAAGAGTTTTTTTGGGCTGTAGTTTCCTTTTACATATGCAAATGTTTAAAGCTGTTTGGTTTTTCCTCCTAGGTGTGCGAACTTTCACCCCCTGCTCTGCTTCCAATGGTTTCTTGTACGTTGGTGGGCCAGCAGTAGTTCTGAGCTTGGTCGCAATGGCGCCAGACGATAGCTCTTTGTATGCAGCTGTTAAAGTTCTTCTTTCTGTGCTGGAGACTAACTCCGCCATGCAGCAGGAAATGATCCGAATCAATGGATACAAGGTTTTTCAGATATTTTTAAACAGAGCTTTAATAAGCAGGAAAACATCAAGATCTGTTACTGACCACTTGTCATCTGTTTCTCTGTAATAATCTTCCCTCCTTTTAGCTGCTAGCTTTCCTGCTGAAGATGAAAAGCAGTCTGGTCAGCCATCGAACCTTTCAGCTGGTTCTGTGTCTCTCGAGTTCCTTGGAGCTGAACTGTGGCTCTGGTTGTCTTCAGGAGACACCTGCTTTCCAGGCTTTGCTGTGTGACCTGGAGGTACAGTAATACCCATACTTTAGTATAGAATCAAGGAAGATGAAGGAAAGGAATATTTTTTTAGATCAATCTATATTTGCAAAATTCGCTATTAGATAAAAAAAAAACCTGCTCTCTTTTGTTGTAAGGTGTGGCAGAACACATCGGACCATCTAGATCTCTCAGTTCTGAACTACTTTGCTGAAATCCTGAATTCCTCAAGGTAATTTCTATTGTTGGAGCCCGCGTGACCAGATTCCACAGAATATGTAGCTCTAACCAAATTTCTTGCTAACTGACACAGCCAACAGGGTATGTAACAGAATAAGGAGGCTCTTGTCCTGGATTGACAGAAGACTTTATTGGCTGTTCTGTCAACATCTGTGGCAGCCTGTCATCAATATCAGGGATTTGTAGAAGAGAAACAGTCAAGGGAATGCTCGACAGAATCATTCAGAGGCTGAAGAAAGGACTGAACATACGCATTAATTGCTGAATTAGATTTTCTGTCTCTGGGAACAGATTGTGATTGATGTCAATGCTCTTTCTGTTTCTTTCATCGTGTCCTTAGTGGTGACGCCAGGAATGCAGCAGTCATACACACTGTGGGCCTGCCGCCAAGGCTGCTGTTTGAGTTGTCTGATTCTGCTGTGACCTTTCAGAAGGTTAAAATTATTTCTTGTGTCATTACATCCCTCCTAAAGACTCACTTAACCTCTTTGGACATAAGCAGGTAAAGCCCAGAAGTACACCAGTACACCATTTTCTTTGAGTGTAAAGATTTTGCAAAATTGTGTCAGATCATGTTTTAACTATATTTTCAAACAACATGTTTTTGTTTTCTGTTTGGCCAGGCTTGGGCTATTCCTGGTCTACACACTCCCTCCTCCCAGTAATGTGACAGAAAGCAGGGAGGTATCTGATGGGGATTTTTCACAAGATATGCCAGGTACAAGTGTACCACACAGGCACATCTCACATAGTTCATGTTTTAACACACTGTTACACACGCTCACTCAGGCTTGTCCTTTCTGTGCTGCAGCTGAGAGTTCTGGTCCAGTGAGTCTCATCTGGATCCGCAACCAGCTGCTACGTGTGCTTTGTGAAGTCCTCAACTCTGACAGCCTTCTAATTAAAGAGTAAAGGCCTTCTTTTCCTTTTTTGCTGAACGAAACTTCTCTTCATGCCATGGCTCACATGTTTAACTAAATTAACTCATGTTATTTTTTCTCTCTTTCCTGACTAGTCAGAAGAAGACAGTGTTTGAGTCTCTTGGCAATGATTGGTTCCTGCTTTTCCTGCAGGCCCACCTCCACCCCTCTACCTTGAAACTGGGTCTCATCCTCCTCACACATTTTCTGTCAAGTCCAAGCCAGCTGAGCAGCTTCAGAGAGGGGGTGCTCCCAGGAACACTCATAGAGGGGATGGAGGAACCATTTTCTATCATGGGTGCATAAAGTTTATAACTTTGTAATTTTATCTATTTCACTGAAACCATGATGTGATTTGATGTTGTTCTAATTTTTTGCTACACACTCTTTTTTGTAAGTATAAGAATATGTAAAATTGTAATTATAAAGCCCTGCTGTTACAGAAGCACATCACTGCAGTTTAGTTTTGAAGTAGTTTCAAAAGATGAGAGAAGAACTGAAAGTATTTCACAGAAATTGATCACAAAAGATAAAACACAAGAGCAAAAGTGAAAATGTAGTATTTTACAAGACAGATTTAAAAACAAAGCAAAAGTATTTTACTGTTTTTTAAATGTAACATTTACAGTAAACCACATTTTTTTCAAAGTACATTTCAATTAAAACATAAAAACCATGTACCGGTCAATGGAACACAAATTCTAGAGAAAATGATGTAGACATTAATGTGCTCACAGACACAGTGGGCTTGACTTTGTCTTTATTTAAATATTTAAATGAAATCTCATCATGACTCATAACACTTATTTTAAAGATGATTTTAGTGAAGTGACATTTGTTTGTAAACCTTCTTCCGTGGATTTTTTTGCCTTGTCACCAGAAAACCTTCATCCCCATCCTTGGTGTCACGAGTGCCGGAGTGCCGCATGCCCAGGCTTTGATGTCCTACACGAGCTGCTCATTAGACTTTCTCATCTGTCTCAGGTGTATGAAGCTCTGGCTGCTCTGCTGCTGGGAAAGAAGGCCAGTCACATCACAGAGGAAAAGGTGGGTCACCTTTTATTATGGTGAACCATCTGTTTCACCACCTTTCTAACAATTTTCTTATTTCATATTATATGTAGGTGCCTTTGGATGACATCCTGCAGTCATTGATTGACAGCGAAGCAGACACGTCTGCTCAGCAGCTCTGTGATGAAGCTGCAACAATGATCCTGCATTTAGTTAAAATCATCATCACTCAGGTTGGAAGAACTTCATGAATTTAAGTCTTTTACTGTACAACAGAATTTCATCGCATATAATATAGTTTTTGTTTTTCTTAGACTATTTCTCCAGCTAAGCGCACATTAAGTACAGATGATTCATGGATGGTACAACTTCCGGCGAGTGTGATGCAGTTTCTTTGTTTACTTCACAACCTCCGGCCGAGAGACCCGCTGTGGGCATCACCGACCTTACTCAACACGCTTGCCGAATGTGTGTACCCGCTGGAGGTTTCAGAGGTTTGTGCATTACTCTGGTTTTACCATAATTTCACATAAATCTAACATCTCTCATGTGCAGTCTCATTGGCTTGTTATTGTACTTTCCTCAGATGGTCAGCCGTGACAGTATGGACACATTCATCCTAGCCAGAAAACCAGTGCTTGATTTCATGCGTATTCTGCTGATGGACAGTCTTCTTAATGTTTGTGCCAGCACAAACACACATCCTCTGATTCTTCTTTTGGAGGTGATTCATACTCATTTTATCTAGTTGGTTAACAAATCACAGTGATATATAAATATTCATGCACCAAATACACAAACACATACATATGCACATATAGATATATGCACATATACATATATATATATTTTACTGGTTAAATGTCTGTTCATTGAATATACTGCTATTCTGTAAAACTCCCATTTCTCCAGAAGGTGCCACTCTATGCCCATTTACTAAACTAGACTGGGCCATGGCACTGTTCATGAAATTACTCGCCACTAGGAAGGAGGGCAAACCAAAATGTTTAAGAAAAAAAGCTTTAAGCACAGATATCACCTTTGCACTTAAGGCAACATTTGACAAGGTTTACTGCTCTATACAGGAAGAAGAGCTGACGTGTCAAAATGTATACTAATTTGCATTCTCAGTTTCATATTTTTTCAATTAGTTAAAATAAAAAAAATCTGTTGCAGTTTTACCCGGATGGTTCATCACTGGAACAGAGGCACAGTTTTCAGTCTGAGCTGGTGGAGCTAATCATGAACATCATCCACATACTCAGCAATGACGATGACAACAACACTCATCTCAGCTCACTAGGTAAAATAACAGTGTAATGTGCGCTACCTCGATCCATATTAAATATATCTAAACAAAAAGAAAATGATGATTTGCTCTTCATTGCTTTGATTTAATTTCTCAGGCTGCAATAATCAGAAACCTGAGGGACAGATGAGCACATTGATGGAGAATGTGGTGCTTTTCAACAAGACTGTGTTGCAGAAGCTCTATGATGGGTCATACATTATAGACACTCAGACTTTTCTCGACTTTCTTGCAGATCAGATAATGGTGGTAAGACAAAAACATAGAGATATGTACCTACTGGATTATCAAGAGAGGAGTTTAGTTATTGGTTGTTTTTATACCGAAATAAATTGAATATAATTGAAATGAATAGAATTTGCATTTTAAGTTGATATTCATTGTCAAGTTACAGTTAGGTCTCAAATACAGTGAAAAAATACAGTGAAATGTATATTTTTACTGCACTGTAGTGAGTAATTCATTTTTAATTGTATATTAACTGATACATCTGTTCCTGTCTGATTTTAGGCTCTGGAGAAAGGTCACACTCAGAAAGAGAAGGTGGTGTCTGCCCTCTACTCATGTACCAATAAAGTCCTGCTTTATTTCTTGTCTCAACCGCGACATTCTCCAGATGAAAAGGAAGCAGTCGTCAGGGCATTGCAGACACTCATGCAACGCTGGGATGTTGTCATGGCAACTTATAATGCAAACGTGAACTTCATTACTTGTCTTCTTCATTGCCTGTTACTGATCCGATCCGGCAGGTAATGGCAACATCAAATTCAAATTTATACATTGATGTGTGACTGAAACCTGTATTTTATGGAAAGTCACACTATTGCACTCTTTATAGCTACCCTGAAGGTTTTGGTTGTTGGACACAAAAAACACGCAACAGGAAAATATCATCCTTCCTGCTACCTCCCAAAACCAGAAATCCTGCCTGCTTTAACAATGGAGCAGACGCTATTGCAGGTATGAGGCCCGGTATGAGAGGACTTACAGTAAGCCTGGCAGTCAGTTGAAAAGGTGTGTTTGTATTTTCCAGATGAGAGGCAACTGGTGTCCTTAGCAGAGTCCTGCTGGTCAAAGGTCTTATCAGAGAGGCAACAAATGCTTGAAGAGACTTATAAGATAGAGATCTCGGCAAACACAGCAGCAGTGAAGCCCGTCAGCATGACTGATATTAGCCCTCTGTGGGAGGAGACGGCACTCAAAGCCTGGCTGCTGCACACAGGTCGGCCCAAACTATTCCAATAAATGGAGAGAGAGAAGAAAATATCTGACTGTCAGCTACTTGGTTCGTTGACTTTTTGCATGTCTTTTCAGAGTCTCAGAAGAAGAAGGTGGCCAGCAACTCACAGAAGAAGTTTGATGTTATCAGCAATGCTCTTCGCTCTGTTTGGGGAAAAGGTCAAGAGTCAGTAAAAGCGCAGGTAAATGAAAACTCAAATTCCCCCCGTGTGTTTGTTTCTTTTGCACACTGAAGTGTTGTGTTTATACTTGTTTTCTCCTTTGTGGAATGTTGGATGGTTACCTTCCTCCAGGTGTCTGCATCCTAAAGCGAAGCGCCAGACATTCATCCCAAAGTCACAACTGTGCTTGTGCTGTGGGCCATCCAGCCCTGTGGGGGTGTTTCATTATTTCTTTAAATAGATTTGGATTATCACAGCTGATTGCCCCTGAGTGGGCTTTGTAATTGATATCTGTTAGGCCTATCCATGGGAACACTCGCCACAGCACACTGTTTGCTGCTGAAGGTTAAAGACACGTTTATTGTTGTTTTTCCCCCCAAAACACGTGGCCCACATCATTAGTTCCCCCACAACGCTTAAGACGTCGAGCCATCTGGAGCAGGGAGCAGGGACATATTACTCAGGCACACAGGCATGAAATTACCACATCTGTGTGTCTGTCTCACACCCACAAAAGTGTACGATTGTTCTTGTTTGTGCGCGTCTCATGCTCGCAGAAATCATGTCAGCAATTACAGTGGTACCAATGTGATGAAAACATTATTCATTTGATGTTATTCTTTATCATATCAGTCTTTGACAGGCTATCAGAGAAAGTGATGAATTGTTTTTCCATCTGAGATACAGAGAAAAAGAGGGAGGGATGTTTTCTCTCTTTCTTTTTTTCCACTATCTTGCTGCAAACACACTGCCGCATGTAGGGGGCATTTAAAAGGACACATACTCAAAAAATCATCAGCTATCATTTTTTCCCCATCCATCCTCATAGGGAAAGAACTGAGTCAATAATTAATTTCTGGATCATCAACTTATGACCTTTATTTGGCAAGTTATGAGCTTATGGAGGTCTCTTTTCAGTAACTGGATCCACAGTTATGCAAAGCGTAGTTTCTTGTGCTTGCATATCTATTTTTATTGAAAAAAAGAGAGAGAGAGGGAGAAAAAGTCTAGTGTAGGTAATGAATGAGAATATAGAGACCGATAGGCACACTGTGTCCTCAGTTAAGCTTCAGTGCAATCCTTCCAGAGATTTATTTCATCAGCGACTGCAGTTTCCATAATCATATCTGTGTCCTCATATTAGAAAGATAATTAACAGCACTAATGATCACGTTAAGTTCATTACACATTCACTGCCAGCTCAGAATGAAGTTGACATTATGTTGCCTTATCATCAAAGGTGGCGTATTGTTGGGAAGTCATTAAAATGGAAATGAGTGTGATGTTCTGATGTTAATTGCAGAGGGAAGAGATGAGTTATGTATTTAATGCAGCATTTAAAAAGCCAATGAGGTTCCTATCTGCTAAATAGGGTAATTAATGCTATATATTACTTATGTTTGTCCAAATGAAGGAATGAAATTAGAGAGGATGACGCCGGCATGTTGTTTATCTGTCACAACACGGCTCTAGTCCACAAACTTCATTATTAGTCTTTTCTGTGTGTAATATTTCTATAATCTCCCCCAAATTGTGCCTTCACTTCTTTTTCTGTGCAGCTTCTCATTTGGATAGGCAGTCAGTCATTTAGAGAAATTGTTTTCGTTCTCCGGAGGGCTTGTCAAAGTTTGTTGTCAACTTTTACGCATGGGATTGCTTGTGTAAATTATCTCAAAGTTTTGCATCGCTTGTAATGCAGAAGTGTTGTCTTATGTCTCCCTGTACTTAAATCAATTATTCTATTCACGTTGCTATATTGCAGAATACAAAATTAGCATCTGTAAATAAAACTTGATATAAAGAGTTACTATGTGTTTGCTCAGTCAATTAAATGGCTTTCCTGGGTCAGCTGTGAAGATGGACACATGTTGTTTCACTAGTCTCTCAGCGAGCACTGCTGTGATGATGAGTTTAATGAAGCAGTTAACTGTCAGAATATGATCCTAGTGCGTCTGCTGAACATGAGCGTCCTGCAGTGTCAATGCTCCGCTGTTTTTGTGTGTGTTTTTTTTATTTGTTCCTCTCAATCAACAAAACAGACATGATCTCACACAAAATAAAGGTGCGCACACAAACTTGCCTTGCCCTTGACGGCAGTGTGCCTCAGTGATATTAATGTTTATGTTAATTACATCATGCCAACAAATGATTACATTTGCAGACAGGTTTATTGTAACACTGTAGCCACTAGCTTATTTTGCCCAGTGAATGCAATTTAGAACAGATGTAATTGTATGAATGCATTGTAATTGCATGAGGAAACAACAATGCCATTATGCATATACAGTTTATGTGGGCATGATTTGTGAGTTTTGTGTGTTTGTGTGTGTGTCTGTGTGTGTACCATATGGGATAGGGGAAGAATGATTGTGCTGTCCCTCTTTTCATTTGCAACCATTTTTGGCTCTTGTTTGTTTGTAGGATTTTCTGTCCTACATGGAGTCGCATCGGCTGAGAGGCCACGTCATTTTTGAGAATATGAGGACAAACCATTTGCAGGTTTGAGTAGTGAAATAAAGATTATTAAGGGGCAAAAAAGGGATTTGTCATAATGGTCATGTTTAATTTATCTGTTTCCTCTGTCCTGTTTTGTGTCTATGTCACAGTTGCGATCCACTGAGTGGGAACGCGTGAGCTCCCAGTGGCTGTGTGTGGAGGGCGAGCTGCTACGGGAGAGAGCTGTATTTGGTCCTGGCCCAGGGGTGCTTTTAAGCCAAGACTGGGTGCAAGACTCTGCTGAAGGACCCAATCGCACTAGATTACGGATCCGCAGAAAAGCCTTGATACGTTCAAAACCGGTATTGTATTTCAGACTCAAGGAATGCTGTATCCATGTTGCAGGTCTTGCTATATTTTTCACCATCATGAACCAAAACTTTCTTAAGTTAGAATGTGGTTCCCAAACTTTTTCTGCAGGGCCCCCCCTTTACAGACTACTTGGGGCTACTTGCCCCAAGTAGTCTGTAGTTTATTGACTACTACTTTGTTCACTGCGATTAAATGTACGTCATTGGCAGAAGGAATTAGATATTCCTCCGTCATAGTGAGGCACTTCAAACCAAGAAATTCTGCAAAAACTTTCAGCTTGTGATACAACAGATGCAGCTTTACTAAAACAATTATTCTATCTGTGATAGTTGAGTGGCTTCATTCTGTCAGATGCTGGTACAGTATAATGATACGTGTAACAGACTCTGGTCTCTATTAATCACCCATCAGCAACCATTACCTGGTCAAGTCCAGGGCCAGATATGCTTCATCTTATTTTCTTATTTCTCTAATAGTTGAAATCTCTGTTGTTGGTTTGTCATTGTTTTCCCAATGATACTTTCACTAATTTCTATGCTTTGAGAGCAGTGCAAAAACTTTGAGTTCCCGCCCCCAGTTTGGGAACTACTGAGTTAGATGAACAAATCCATGTTAATGTCACCGATTAGTTTGTGGAACTTTACTGCACTTTTCAGGCCTGGAAACTAAATCTTTATATTTGTTTTACGGTCTGTGCTGGTTCATCGGCTAGTCTTGAGCAGACTCATGTGCTTATACAACAGGTGCTAGGAATGCTGTGTCTGGGTTTGAGGTCTGAAGAGAGCAAAAACGGAACCGAGAGAGACACGGGTAGAGTTTATCTGTTATATTTATAACCACATGAAAACAACTGTTCTTGTTTTTATTGCCATAAAACTTGAGGGTTGTTGCATTCTGCAACTTCACCACTAGATGTTATCTTATGCAACATTTTTCTAAACTGAATAAAACATTTTTTTCGTATCAGAACCAAAGATCTTGTGTGAAGTCGGTGCAGAGGCTAAGGATGATGAAGACGGTGGAGGACAGTGTTGTGATCGCCTGACATTTTTCCCTGCTCTGAATGAAACACCTTCTGTTACTGAGGGTCTACCCGATCCTGCCACCCCTGAACCCTGCTCCCGCACACAAGACTGCCCGGACATGCGTGTCATCCTGCAGGAGCTTTACCCTGGAGAAAAGGTACGGTGACGTAGTCTAACAGTATGCCATGCTGATAACAGCATCTCTATATACAGCTACCGCTCCTGCCCACCCTGCTGAAATTCACATTCATAATTATCTGATGCAGACTAAGGGATTCCAGTAGCCCAGTGCTGCTATCAGAATTTCATCTTTCCTCATTAGTATAATATTTTAATGTTGAGGCCCAGCACAGCTCCCCTCATTCTTATTGTGAGTTAAAAACCAGAGCACATGTTGACAAGGACTCTCATCGCTCCGGCAACCAGCCGCGGCTTTTAATGTTTTTGACTGAAGTATTAATAAAAGCAGTAGGAGGTGATGCAAGCTGTCTTACATCTGCTTAGTAAGTGTGTGTGATGTGTGCAAGTGTGTCTTGTTGTCTTGCAGTGGCTGAATGCATGACTCCTGCTGAGCTTCCTGTCAGATGAACACAGTCATTAGCCCTGAAAAATGCGCACACACTCATAGACGAACGCTCACACAAAGGGACACCCACTCATAATTAGCTTGCCAGCGCCAATAGTGTGATTATGACAATAATGTGTGTGGGGAGAAATCAATGGTCTGACATTAGGCTCTCAGTCAATAAAAGTCCTCCTTTTCCTCCTTCCTATCATCAGCGAAATCACCCGCAGACTGATAAGGCATATCTTTCTGGACCATGGAAGGAGATAGGGAAACAATTTCATTGTTATGTATTTAATTTTTGATAAACAGTAAATCCAACTAGTTTAATCTAGGCTTTGTTGACAGTAGTTACGAGGTGTGGATGTAAGCTAACATGATGCAGCTCAGTAGCTGATGTAGCCCAGACTTACTCACCTTGACTCCTCTTAAACAACTTACCACAATAAGTGATCTTATTCATCATCGCCTGTCTCTGTGTGTGCTTTAAGACAAGAGGTTCTGATCACTTATCAGGTTTCCTATTGTGTGTGTGGCAGTGATTAATTCTCCTAATAATGGCCGAGCAGGACCTCCTCCTTGCCCACCGAGTGTGTCAGTGTGTGTCTGGGGGTAGGGAGTCTGATTTGATTAGTATAAATTGTGAGGGGCCTGCGGATATATTGGGACCCCATATGGTTTTTTTTGGGCGCTATGTCCCAGTGGGCCTGCAGGGGGGCCTGCATAGGGAGACAGCCAGGTGCACACAGTGGTCATGAAATGAGCAGAGACAATAGAATTATCCAAGCATTATCACAATGCAGTTAGCATTAGCTCCAACCGGTGCTGAAAGCCTTTCACTTTGGTGCTGGATGAAACTCTGTCACGCTGCTCAGAAGGGACCAGGCCTTCTTATCGCCATCAATCAGCTCTGATAATGAAGTGCTGAACGGTGTCTTTTTAATAATGATTAAAATATGTGATTAAAATGATCAATCAAGTAAAGCCTGAAGTGCCAGTGTATCTGCCATGTCATGTCCTAAGAGAGAATTGTGCTTGTGTGTGTTGTGCCTCTCACACGGGGCTTAATGTGTCTGCCTCTCTCTATAGGTACAGGCAAAGATGTGTGTAGTGATGGTGAGTAGCCTCAGAGTCACAGAGGGTTTGCTCCTGTTTGGGAAGGACAGCTTGCTTTTATGTGAGGCGTTTACTCTCAGTCCAACCGGAGACGTTTGTTGCAGGAAACACTACCCCAGCAGGTAAAGCCGTGGCGCGCATCCTGCAAAATCCTCATGGTCTTATGTCAATCAGACAATCATCCACCTTCTTTGTCTCTTTGCACCAGTGTGAGAGATTCCTTTATTTCCACCATGCTGAGTAAAGAGCCATCAGCCAGTTGCAGACGTTTGCTCTATGAGGATTTCAAGGAGGCTCGCTTCATGCGGTTTCTCTTAGAGGTCAGATTTCCAAATGATCACACAGATGACTTTAACATGGATTGTATTTCCAAATTATGCCAATCTAAATCTAGATGATAATTTAGTCTCTTGCACAAACAGATCATTTCCTGTATTTTAAAAATTGCTAAAAAAAAAAAAACTATATAAAATGTAAACATCAACAAGAAACCCTTTTAGACTTACTTTGTTTTACCCATTATATATTCATGCTAATTAAAAAAATGGTATATGTTTTTACAGGATCCACTTTTAATACTTTATTTTCATTGTTAGTCATTTTTCACTCTTAACTTTTTATTAGGTACTGTTTCATAAAAATCATATAGAATTTGTTAGGCATGTTTGTTTCTCTGGTCTCTGTTTTTCTCCTTTCCCAAAAATCTTCATCACCTTGAATTTTCGGTTTTATTGCTTCCTATGTTTTATGCATATCATGATTAATATTTGCACATTGTTATTACCTGAAGAAAAAAAGTTATACATTTTTGTAGCTGTATTTTCTGATATATGGATATGGAAGAGAAGTTTCATGTTAAAACCTTTAACTCTACCGTGGCCAGCTGTTCAGATGATTTGATGTCAGCTTTATACTGTACAGTGACCCAAAATTTACACTCAAAATTTCTGTTTGTTTGCATTTCATTTAAATATGTTTGAGATATTATTTCAAATCCTTTGCCTTCTTTAGGCCTCTTCGGTAAAAGTACCCAACCACAATGACATGAGTATATCTCTGCAACCCCAAAGTCTAATTTAATTGATTTATAGTACTGGGAGATTTTTAAGACCACTGGTGTAGAATAAATGAAGATGTCAAATAGAGGAAATGGAAAAAAGTTTTAGGCTCGCCACAAGAAAGGGGAAAAACAATTCAGGATTAAAATAAATATCGCTTTGGAATGATGGTGCTGTAGCTCTAAGCTTCTGTCAAATCATAGTACAATTTGTGAACATTATTTCTGTAAAGACATGGATCCCTGCGAAAGTGAGATGTTGCAACTAAATGGACTATCCATTGAATAAATTCTAAATTTTAATGGCCTGATAAGTGAAGCAGAACAAAAAACAGGTTTTAGCACAGACAGTTCAGGTAAAGTCCCCAAAAAGGCCATTTTCGCAGTTTGGTCATCTGAGCCTTATATCCCCCAACTAGCAACTCTCAGGAGTTGAAAAATGTAACATTACTTTTCAGAAAACTTATCATACAAATAAAATAAAGAACAAATAAAAAGTTTTGTCCATAAGTTATCTTGCCATATTCACCAATAATATCATCCTTTAATTGTCGCTTCCCTATTAGTTGATTCTGCATGTGGATCACCGACTTGATCATTTAACATGTTGACTCAGGTTTAAAAAGAGAACTAATGTACACATATATGCAAACAAATATTGTCATATCTGACTAATGAATCCACTCATCCTTTTTGTTACTACAGGACAATGCTATCGAGATCTTTATGAAAAATGGACACTCAGCTTTCCTGGTATTCTTGAATAAAGACCATGTCTCTGCATACAAAAGGTGGTTTTTAATATATATGTGTATGTTATATGTATGTTAGCGATGTATTATTATTGTATTGAATTGTTCAATAAAAATCCGTCATGAATCATGTGCACCGTTTTGAGCAGTACACATTTTTCACAAACTTGTCCTCTGATGATGCCATCAGTGTTAAAAGCTCAGAGGATCTGTGTATAATTACTCCGCCTAGGCTGAGTAGTGAAGCACAGATCCAAAACATTTATTAATTTATTGTTATTATATTGTAGTTTCCTAAACATTTAATTAAAAACTGTAGATCTGGGTTTAAACAGAAATTTGTAATTTGTTTCAATAAAATTAGAAGTTAAAAAAAGGCATTAAAATGTTTTTTTTTTCCTTCTCAGGTTGAGCACTGTTGTGCCCGCATTAAAAGGCCGAGCTGTCGCTGAGGTCATTGCCAATGCTAAGTAAGTAGTTTTAGTTTTACTAGTCATCCAAAGCCGTACTATGAGAAGGAACTTGTTTTAATTTCTGCATAATACATGGAACTGAAAAAAAACAATTCATTTGCACTTGGATATTGAACCCAGTACAACTGCTTTAAAGTGTTCTTTATAGTGCTCCTTTCAAGAGTTAAATGTAATCTGAGTGGAATTTGAGTAATCAGCAGATGTTTGGACGTTGGCTGGTTTGATTGTATTCCACCTCTTCCTTTATTCTCCACACATCCTGATTAACTTTGGCCACGGAGTTTGGTGTCATCAATCCAGAAAAATCCCTTTTCTTTTTCTTCTGAAACACATCGCCAGCATCACCTACTTCTCTCCCTCGCGTGAGTCCTTCTCTCTGTGCTTTCCGAAGGCATCTTCCACACAGGCTACTTTCATGGACCAGGAGCACATCTCCTTTTAGCTCTGGCCATTTCTTCTTCATTCCCTCCCCATCCCCCTGAGAATATGTGAAAGGATTTCGTTTCATATTCACCTTGGTGAGGTTGTGTAGAACTTTCAAAAACTCTGGCTGCTTGATGAGCAGATTATCAAACAGGCCCAGCTCCTTGAGACTGGATAAGTGCTCCAAGGTGGGAGGCAGCGAATCCAGCTGGTTCATTCCAAGGTTCAGACTCTTCAGGTTGGTGAGGGAACCCAGTGAGGAGGGGAAACCCGCGGGGGTTAAGCAGTTGTTAGCGAGGTTCAGGTGAGTCAGTCCTACCATGTTACCTATAGACTCAGGCAGAGAATCCAGCTTGTTACTGTGCATATCCAGCCATGTGAGCGATGAGAGCTGATCAATGTTATCAGGGAGTTTCTGTATCTGGTTGCGGCTCAGATCCAACTCTTCCACATTGGTCACTTTGAGGAGACACTTCGGGAAGACTCTTATACCCATGTTGCTGAGGGTGAGTCTACGTTTTCCATCCACGGTTATCCATATTGCCTTTTTGACAGACTTTAGGGTCACTTTTGTCCCTTTGGCTCCCCTTCCTTTGGACATCGTACTGCAACGCACAGAGAATTACTGAACAGTTTAGTTAAAAATTTCAGCTCAGTCTCCCATTTCTGATAGCTGCCCCAAGAGGGTGCTTTACAATAATTTATCTAATCTACACCAGCACACAGTCCTGCAGGAAATAAATTTGTTGTGTGTATGTTTATGTGTAAGTATGTGTGTGTTAGGCTGATGTGATTTATTCAGATACAAGGGTCTGTGTATGGCCTGGGGCATCAGGGATAGCATGCACTCTGAGGAATGAGAACTTGAGCAGTGTGTGTGTGTGTGTCACGGTGTTGTGTCTGCATTAGTGCATGCTCACCCCGTGTTGCCCATGGGGGTATTTAAGAGCATGACTCTCTAATTAAGGCTAATGCTGGGGAACAATAGGAGAGAGGCGACACTGGGTAATACAGCAAAAACAAATGAGTGTTGATGCTCCGTCACCATTCAACTGATTGAGTTGTTTGCCTCTTTTCAGGCGAGAAAGGTGTGTGTGTGTGTGTGTGTGTGTGAGAGATGTCCACATGCAAGTGTGTTGACAGACATGGATGCACTGTATTATGCGTGTGTGCACAAAGAGTCAAATCAGGACTTTGATAAATGATAGTTGGGGAGTGTTGGGAGTGTAATGAGGGCTTCTCTCTTCTTCCCTCCCTGTCTAAAGGAGCAAGGTGTGTGTCTGTTTGTGTCTATGTTACACCCCTAGGCCCTCTCTCGCCTCATTCATCATCCTCAGGATGAGAGAGGTTATCCACTGGTGCTTGTTCCTATTATAACCTCCAATAGGAAACTATTGCATGAAATTATTGCTTGCAATTAGATAACACAGTCTGAGCCAAATGCAATGATTGATTTAGTGTAGTTTTACAAAATAATTTGGTCATAACTTTATTGATGTTAGAAAGTGGATGCACTAATGGTTTCAAGCCATTCATTATATACATCCTAATTTAATCTCTCAGTTTATATCCTTACTCCAAACTTTCATCCATGTAGTAAACAGATTAAAATGTGCACTCACCATATTTTATCTTCTTTTTACCAGAAGGATTAGCTTCTCCTCATTTTTAGAAGGACACTGGTAGCTTTGAGCGCCTGTGAAGGATTTAAAAAAGGGGGAAAAAAGAAGAAATAAAAACAAAAATCCATCACTTCATTATTGCTAAACACCTTAAGATTACATGTTAAATTTGGTGAGAATTTAGAAATCTTATAATACCTGGCAATCCTTTCAGAAAGAGAGAGCAGGAATGTGCTGTTTCTTCTTTCACCAAACAGGGAAAGTCAGTTCCTGTTGTTTAATAGTGTTACTTAGCAACTGCGTGCTTGGCGCGGGACTTTATTGCATGTTACTAGCCCAAGAAGGGAGAGGAGATTTCACAAGCAGCTGATCACTTTTCCAATTTAAACACATTTGGATAGGTACTTTGTAAGTAATGAAACATTCGGCAGAGTTGTTTTGGATAGATTTTTTTAACCCATTCACAACTTATTCAGGTCAAGACATTTTCATTGAACAGCTTTTGCAATCAGCAATTGGTTTAAGAGAAACTCTAGTGTTGGTCTCTGTATGACTGAATGTTTACTTTAGGCAAAGTTAATAAACACTCCTTAAAGAAGATGCAGCCAAATGAAAATATAGAGTGCTATGTTAGATAATAAACTGTTTGTTTTAACTGAAAAGCTGGAAATCTTTTGACAAAATGCTGTTTACCCTGTTTGACTAGCAATCTTTAAGTACTATTAACATGTCAGACCCAATATCATTGGATAAGGCAAACACTGCTCATGCAGACCGGCCTGTCTATGGCGGGTTGTTTGTGGCAGTATGTCTGCTTTTTGGCAGCCTACAGATGGCACCATGTGCTACAGTTTTCTACATCCCAATACATAGTATAGCTCAGCTCAGTCCCATAACTGTTCCTACAGCTGTGTACACAAGATTTCAGTTTCCTGAGTCACTCACCTCTACGCTGCTGCTAACTCTTGGCCATGTTGCATTTAAATTCTGGTTGCTAGGCAACACAGCAAGCAAAGGAACTGTGTGTTGGTAGGTGCTGCTCAGTGCTCAGCCTTTGTTGCTAATGTAAAGTGTTTGCTTTTATTGTACTTTAGAAAGAGTCCTGTGGTTGGAAAGACAGCCCTTGTTAAATGGCAGGTAATGCAATAAACACGTCTCCTCACACATCTGTTTCTGAGTTCTTTCTTTGTACAGATTCAGCATTTCTCCCTTCAAAATTAGTACTAAACAATTACAGTTCTAGTCTGTTTAACTTTGTTGCTCTGCTCCTTTTTTCTGTCTTCTAGAAAGGGGAGATGAGTAACTTTGAGTACTTGATGCATCTAAACACTGTTGCTGGAAGGACCTACAATGACTTGATGCAGTATCCGGTTTTCCCCTGGGTTCTGGCTGACTATCAGTCGGAGGTAGATTTTCAAAAAAGATCTTTGTGTGGAACATATTTCACTGTGTTGCAGGTGTGATTGAGCTCTATCCTTTACAGATGATCGATCTGTCGAATCCGACAACTTTCCGTGATTTGTCCAAACCAATGGGAGCTCAAACAGAGAAAAGGAAGCAGATGTTCATCCAGAGATACGAGGAGGTGGAGAACAATGAGGAGGAAGGTATCTCAGCTAATTTAGTTTTTTTTTTAATCCAAAGGTGCAATTCAATGTTTGTCTGTTTATTCTCACCACACATTTTCTCCTAAAATGGTTTTCATTCTGTCACAGACTTCTCTGCTCGTTGCCACTACTGTACCCATTACTCCTCAGCCATCATTGTGGCCTCCTTCCTTGTTAGGATGGAGCCTTTTTCACACACTTTCCAGACACTGCAGGTGAGGCCACCATCATCAGGAAATATGAAGAAAATATTCTTTATGTTCTTAAAATCTGTAAGCTTATATTAGAACAAACTTATGGGCTACTAGTTGGATTAAATATGGTAAGAAAAAGACCCAAAAAGTTGCTGACCCATTTCTTTAATTAAAGCGCTTGTTAAGGATAGAGTGGATGATGGATTAATCTGTCTGGGTAACCCCACATGATGTCTAAATGATATGCTATTAAATATAAAACTGATCAGATATGTTCCATTAAACAGACATGCTCCTGCCAATTAGGTTGCACAACCGGACGTCATAATGAAACAAAACATTTTATACATGGAGTTTTCATCAAATGTGGAAAGTTTGTTGATCACAGAAATTCTGGCATAAAAGTGTACGAGAGCTACACCACTTTACATTTCTATATCTTTTTGCATTGTTTAAATTAAACATCATACACTTGTAAGCCTTCACTTGTACATAAACAGTTATTCACACAAATACTTGACCTTATCAGAGGAAATTAAAGAAATGGCATTTAAACATGATGCTCCCAAATCACATTGACAGTCATTGCTTCATTTTTTTTTTAAATGCAATTTTGCTAATAATATGAGTCTAATTCAAGCAATTTTCAACCATCCACAAGGTGCTTTTGGTATGAAAGCAGATTATACAGAGATTTTAATATATATGCAAATAATTACAGAAAGCATCTAAAAGAAGCCAATACAAATAGCTACACATGTTGCCAATTTGCAATACAGCATCCAGTTGATTATAATGAAAAGGCATGCATATTTGATAGTCAGAATAAAGCAATAAAGATGTTCATCTGGTGAATTGGGATGCCTTTTTGTCTTCTGAAGCAGATAACAGGCGTGTAGTAATATCCATAACTGAATTTACATCTCTAACCCAGTTTACTACTGAATATGCTATTTTCATTCATTGAAGAAATTGTTTTACTCCAAATTACATTCTCTCTCTTGAGATTCCCATCACAATTACAAAATTTTACATAAAGATGAAAGTTTCTTTCCAAAAGCAGCAAATATTCCATGCTTACACAATGTCCACAGTAATGTAGAATTTGGTTCACTGTACTGAATCAGGCAAGCTATTTTATTAACATGCCAGTTGAAAAGTTGGCCTCAGCAACGTCCTGGAGGTCTGACAATGTTGTTTCTACTCTGCCCACAGGGAGGGTTTGATATCCCTGAACGGATGTTTTACAGTATAAAGAAAGAGTGGGAGTCAGCCTCAAGAGACAACATGGGAGATGTCAGAGAGCTGATCCCTGAGTTCTTCTACCTGCCAGACTTCCTGCTCAACTCCAACCAAATGCAGCTGGGTCAGAAACAAGCCCTTTCTCTGTGTAGAGTCCACATTAACTCAAACATATTGTACCTATGCTGTCTTTTTCAATCTCACTTCAGATTACACATACACTCACACATAGGTACTACTTACTTAGATACTACAAATGTATGAATTAGACACAAGCATAGATGAAGCATAGATTTGTTTCATGCTTTCAAGACTGCCTGATGCTAGACTGGGTCAGCTAAGGGACACTGTGGTTATTACAGAATTATCTAACTGGAAGCTTACATTACCATAAACGTGAGGCAAACTATTTAAAGATCAACTCTTATGGAAAAAGAAACAATCAAACAAACAAACAAACAAAAAAACTCATACGTGCTTAAAGTGCACTGACCAGAACTTTAGCTTGTTTTCACTTGTCATTTATTTATATATGTTTTGATACATTTAAATTATACAATATCCTAGAGGAAAATTTATTTTCAAAGTAAGATTTTGATGTACAAATTGTGTAAAGGGCTTGTCAGATGCAGTTCAAGTCTTTGTTTAACAGGAACTGATGAAAGACTGAAACCCCTCATGTTTTAAGTCAAAAATGAAATAGATTAGTGAAGTCTTCAACTTCACATACAACAAACGTGGGCTGTTTGTGGTTGGTCAAAGTCTCCTATCACGGGCTGGATTTTCTAAAGCATGAAAATTGAGGCAAGGCAAGGCAAGTTTATTTATATTGCACTTTGAAGGTTCACGACAATTCAAAGTGCTTCACCTAAAGCAAAATTTCTAAAGTTTTATTTCATCACAAATCACATGAATTTCAATATTCCCAAAGGTTATATTGGTATCTTTGCCCAGCAATGACTGATAAATAAGTGACGACTCCTTGAGATTTCTATTTTGAATTAGTAAATCTCAATTACCGATAGTCCAGTTCCTACACATTCATTTTCCTTTGGCTCCACAGGGTATCTTTCCACAAACACCATTTGCAGTCAAGTTTACAGAGACCAATGTGACGCATGCATATCTCTTTAGGTTGTATGGAGGATGGTACTGCTCTGGGAGATGTCCAGCTGCCTCCATGGGCGAAAGGTGACCCACAGGAGTTCATTAGGATCCATCGAGAGGTCAGTGACACCAGACTTCACAAGGATTGTGTGTTCCAGTTGGCCAGTTTGGTCTGTTATACACATGGAATTTTCCCCCAAGACCTAATAATATTTGTCAATAGTATCTGATGCGTGTTAACAGAGGCTGAACTGTCTTAAAATTTCTAAACAAATATCCACTGTACGCAGAGGATTCATTTGCTGAAAGGGATGTCGTTCATAGCACTAAATGTCATTTTGCTCCATTGAGATTGGTTCAGATTTATTCTTTCAATACTGTTTTCACATATAACACCCAGTTGTTTTCCTTATCAAGAAAATGCATAAAAAGCCTGAATGGGAGGATTAGATGACAGGCACAGAAGAACAACGAAGCCAATTCAAGCAGGCACAAGACTTTCCCTTTTCATGTCTCCATTATTTCTGACAGCTGTTAATGGGTTGAATATTCAGTCTGTTCTCTTTTGTCAGCTTCTACTTCTCCTTTCCTGTGTGGGGTTATTGTGCATCTCTCTTGGTCTTTCTATTCCTGGGGCATCTATGATGATTATCAGTCTGTAATCTACTGAACTACTCATATTCCCCACTGCTCTCGTAAAATTAGGGACTTCAGAAGATTTTTTTTTGTTTTTTTCTTCCATAGTCAAATTAACTTGGGACAATATATCCTTGTTAAAGTGTTTTTTTCCGCTTTCTGTTCTTCCAGGATAGGTTCATTACAGCAAGGATATAGCTGGTCATAATGCCCACTTTCCCTTATTAACTTTTCAAAACCAATCTCTGGCTAATTCTCCTCAAATCATTCTTTAATTCTAACATGAAGATATGCTCATAACACAGCTGTTCAGCCTCCTTCTGGTCTGGACTTCTAAATTGACTTTTGGAAGAAATCATTCTGTACCTGAATAATTTCATTGGCTGCACAATCTTAGGGAAGTTGTGTGTGCTTTAATCTCACCTAATAACAGTTTGAATGATGGTTTTGGCCACAATAAAAAATAATGAGTTAAGCACACTGTTGTTTTTATAAGACTGTACAATGCATATTTTCTAGTTTTGTAATTTTACTCTACTTACTGTTATTAGTTAGTGCAACAATTTCTGCTCCGTTTGTTTTAGGCCCTCGAAAGTGACTATGTGAGTTCCCATCTTCACCTGTGGATTGACCTAATATTTGGCTTTCGGCAACATGGTCCGGCTGCAGTAGAAAGCGTGAACACATTCCACCCTTACTTCTATGCTCAAAGAGGCCGACAAGATGCAAAAGACCCAGTCATCAAAAGCACAATTTTGGGATATGTCAGCAACTTTGGCCAGGTTCCCAAACAGGTAGAAAGAATAAATCAAGCACACAGCTTCACTTCCTGCATGTATGGCAGCATTATGATCATGTGGTGCATAAGCCACCCTTTGTTAATTTATGTTCTTTCCTGTAGCTGTTCACTAAGCCGCATCCACCTCGCAGTGGCTCTAAGAAAGAAGGGTCATCACCATCCCAGCCAACTCCATTTTTTTTCAAACTGGATAAACTAAAGGTTTCTTCACAGCCATTCAGAGGTACATCAACACAGAACAAAGATGCAAAATTCACAACATGTTGAGTTCAGGTCAAACTTGTCTATTGTGAATAACAAACCAAATTATTTTCGGAAGACATAAAATTACACTGGATGTTTTTTTTAATAAAAGAAGAAAAAATTTTCTAAGATTAAAAGAAACAAAAAACTAATTTAAAGCTAGATTTGGGCACTCTGATCAATATTTAGAAACATTAGCATAGGCAAGAACCAGATTTTTAAACAAATCTCTTTTTTCTTTGTTTTTGCTTTAGATAATCCTTTCCTTAATTGGTTTCCATTTCTTTGAGAATCTTTAGCAGAGGTCTTTTATGTTTGAGGATCTGCAAGGGTCATTGCAGAACATGTAGCTTATGCACTTTAAGCAAAACTGAATTGAAAACTGAGGCTGAAGACGACCTTCAGCTGCTTAGAGGTGCCTTTGCCCATCTGAACATTAACCCAAGCTTCATGATTGACGTCTGAGGCTTTAATGTCTGAGAACCTAAATTTCTTAGACTGCTGAAACATGTTAATGCTGCTTCTTTTCTTTTCTTTCTGCTATAAATTTAGACAAAAAAAGGTAAGAAGGCTTGTGCAGTCTAGCTATCCCTGATGGTTAGAGAAAAAAGAAATGAAAAAAAAAGAACAGGTTGATGTGTCATCTTTGTTGTAGACACTACAAAAAAATGTTCCTATTCCTTAAAATAAAAGTAGAAATGAAAACATGCTATATTGCCCACAAATAGAACATATATTTCCAAACAGCTGCATAAACATCGCTCTGTTTTCTGCTGAGTATACTACATCTCCTCTGTGTTTGACACGATTTTGCATTGTTCCTCTTTTAATTTATTTCATACCATGTGATGTCTATTATTGTACACTAGATGTGCCCTCCTCTCAAGGGAATCATTGAAACACAGTGAGAATGCCCATAGATTAATTTATCCTACAGAAGGGCAGAAGGAGCTATCTGTTAGAGCTACAATATGGAGATGACTCTTCGGCTGAGCCCTACTTAATAATCTGAATATCCCTACAGGCCCACTGAGATAGAGAAGATGAATCTGCGAATGCTCAGGGAGAAATTCCTGCATATTACATTTCATATTAAATCTTAGAGTGTCTGATCTGATCAATAAGCAGATAGAGATGAATAGGAGGAGGAACGCTAAGACTAAAGCAGACACAACTTCTTTCTTGGGGATTTTAGAAGCAGAACTGGTGATAGGATATTATGATTTCTGCCTGTTCCTGCACAAACAGGTCAATTACATCCTCTCTCACATTTCCTCACCCGTACACACACATTTATACTGTTTTAAGATGCAGGTGTTCCCTAGGGTCAAGCCTCACTTCCTGTGAGCTGGGAATCTGTTTTAATTGCTCAGATTTTTCTGGTCAGTTAAATGAAATACATTGCAAGTTTAGTGAGTTAACAAACTCTTCAAAATGATGCCGTTATTTCTGTTTCACCTGGGAATTATACTATTGAGGTGCACAAACTGCAAAATGAATTTCCATATTTTTAAATATCTTTCTTCTATTTTCTTGTTATAACATATGTTCTTGTGATGACTGCATGCTGTGATATTTCTGGTTTAAATACACCTGTTTTTTCTGATGACACCACACTGACCCTTCCTGCAGAGCTACCAAGAGGTCCGGTAGGTCAGATAATATGCCTGGAAAAAGAAGTTTTGATCTTGGAGAAAAACCGGCTGCTCATGTCGCCTGTGCTGGGTTGCTGCTTCAGCTGGGGATTCCCAGACAACACTTGTGCCTTTGGAAACTACGCCACAGAAAAGGTATGTATTTGGGGATATATATTAGGTGAGTTTTACATTTCGTATGTCAGCACTGTGTAGCTGCATTAATGTGCTTGAAATAGAGAAAGCAGCCATATATATACTAACATTGTTTATGCAGTGGGCTGGAAAATTTATTCAACTTTCATAGTCATTTTTTATATAATTATTTTATATTTATTTTATATAATTATTTTATTTTTTATATTTTTATGTTTACATTAAAAAGCTTTTTACCCATTTTTATAAAATATGTATACAATTGTAACAGAGCCGGACACCCTTTTGTTATGTCAATATATTTTTTGAATATTTAAATTGCTAAATTGCTAAATTGCTTTAATTTGCCAATCTGGGAAATATTTTGTTTTACACATTTTGGCCCAAATGGTGAATGCTAAATTGTTTGCTGCGAATAAATTTTGCCTGTTGTGTTTCCATGATTGTTGCGATATTGTAAATGGGTGCAAAATCTTATAAAACCTATTTTCTGCAGTTCCATCTTATGTATTTCATCTTCCTATGATTCAAATGATCAGATGTTCAAACTTGAATTCAAACTGTTGTTGAGAAACAAGATGATTTAGTTTCTCTTCACCATGACTTATATACTAACCTGCGCTTTAATTAGTTGTTTTTTTTTTGCTTCAGTTTAAAAATCACAATCATAAATGCTAATGAATGTTTGTTCATTGTTCCCCAGAACTTTGCAGTGAGTGAGAGTTTGTGTGATTGGAGCGAGATGCTGTGCGCTGCCTGTCCCAACCCGACAACCGTCATCACTGCAGGAACCAGCACGGTGGTTTGTGTGTGGGATGTGGAAGTTCTCAAGGACAAACTCACTCACATGAAACTCAGACAGGTTTGTCTGTCTACATGTTCTTGCGGTGGAAGTTTTATGTGTTTGCACACACACTCCCACACTCTGACACTGACTCTGTTTTTTTTTTTTGGTTTTTTTGTTTTTTTCTTGCTGTAGCCATTATACGGTCACACAGATACAGTGACGTGCCTGGCTGCATCTGATATCCACAGCTTAATAGTTAGTGGCTCCAGTGACCTGACTTGCATCCTGTGGGATATGGAAGAGTTAAGTTACATCACCCAGTTAACGGGACACAGAACCAGCATCTCTGCACTGGCCATAAATGACCTCACTGTAAGTCCATCTTGTGTACCTGCGGCCCCTTTTCTTTGTCATGTTGTTTGCCTTCACTAAACCCACAGCGTAAGGAAGGGCGGATTCTTACTGTCGACAGCATGCATATCCTCTTTTTGTATTTTTTTTTTACTTGGTTTGTGCACATCTGTGTATTTGTACATCTGAGAGTCACCACCATGCTACTCTGTCCAAGGGCGAGATAGTGTCCTGTGCAGGACCTCTGTTCTACCTGTGGACCATGAAAGGGCAGCTGGTGACTTGCACTGACACTTCCTGTGGGCCTCTGGCAGACATCCTGTGTGTCAGCTTCACACAACGACACGAGTGGGATGCCAGGAATGTCATCGTCACAGGCTGCGCAGATGGGATCATACGGGTGAGTTCGTATGCAGTAACTCAGCGGCAGGTCTTTGCACAGATCAGTGAGAGAGTTTTTATGCAGTCTTCTATGGAGTATTATGCCATGGTAGTCATTACTTTGATATTAGCCTTGCAGGCACCAGCTTGAATGTCCATTGAAGGTATTAATAACACGGACATATGGGTTTGGTGTGTGGAGACGGTTTTTGCTTAAGATTAATAAAAGCATATACAGCTTCCGTGCAATCAAAACTGCAAACTCAAAATTGTTCTTCACTTGGGAGAAGGTCCCCGTACCACATGCACAACACACACACACACACACAATCATTACTTTCATTACACTGATGGTGTGTGGTGTGTGCACACTGGTACGCATGTGAGTGTTCTTGTTATTATGTTGAATTATGTCTATGATTTTGCTACTCGTTATGTGTCTCTCATACAGATATGGAGGACAGAGTACACCAGAACACAATTACCTGGGCCTCCAAAAGAGCCTGTTTCCCCAGGGCAAGACCGAATGGAGAGAGATGGTAATGTTACCGGCAATAGGATGAGAAATGCATCTGGGTGTTGTGATTATAACAATACAAGTAGTGAGTGACTGACAGTAACAAAACTTTAAAACAAATTGAAAGGCCACTACATAAAAAAAATGTGATCATCAATCTAAGTGTTTTAAGAAAAACAAAAACCTGCTGCTATCTAATTAGATAAATCCAAAAGTAAGAGATGATTATTTTTAACTGCTCATCTCAGAGCTAGACAGCTTTGTTTCCAGATGAAGGCTTGTAATTCTCACTGTATCCCTCACTAGCATTAGGGCTAGCAGAAATTATGTTGTTATAAAGTTATTAAACATAGAGGCAGTAAACACTGATGAGTAATTCTGCTGACGTGTGTGCGCGTGTGTGTGTGTGTGTGTGTTTGTGTGTGTGTGTGTGAGAGAGAGAGAAATTGTGTATAATTTAGAAAGCAATAATACCCAGATCCAATTTGGCATATGTTGGTTACAGCCTCGCGTCACCTCATAGGAGTATTATGATTTCCAATTACATTGAGACAAGTCTTTACGTAACCCTAAAGCATTTATATTTGAGGAATTTTTCTCCTTTATACAGCATAATGACAGCAGATGGACACTTTTAATGCACATTTTAATTGTTTTGTGAGGACCTTTGGAGCAGGGTTCAACAACGTTCAGTGTCCTTGTCATTTGACACTAAGTTGATGTTTTCTCATGACAAATCCACAGAGAGCAGCTCATGCCCGGAGAAAACCTGGAAAAGACGTCTGATGTTATGTCAAGAGCTGAGCCGAGGTCAGGCTGCATCACATCGCTATAAAAATAGTCCGGCTATCACTGCCATTGCCATGTCCAGGTACAGTAATTACTATGCACCCTCTCTCAGCAAATAGACATGGTGTTTAATTTTTGTTTAATTACCTTAAACATCATTCAGTCTGTGTTTTCTGTCTAATTGACGAGTGTTTTCATTCAGTACTTTTAAGGAGCTTACTGAAATTGAGCTGACTTCTTTCCAGAATTGCATCAGAATAGCTTGCAGTGCATTTTATCTGGATTGCTACATGCTTTACAGAAATATATATTTGCTGTCCTTTGTGCAGGAGCCACGCTACTCTCTTGGCGGGTGATGCCTGGGGCAGAGTTTTCACCTGGACCTGTGAGTGAAAGGTAGTAGTGTGTAAACACGCCCGTCTCTGGCCATCATTTCTCTTCTGAGAGGGACTTTGACAAAGAAAAAGATTAATATCTCATGTCTGTTATCAGCTGAGGAGGAAATCCTGCTTTATATGGTGTTGTGTGTGAATATGTATGGAAGATAAAGTTACAGCAGATTCATGTTTCACCTTAAATAAGATATTTACGTTCCGTGTTAATATTTACATTTTTTTGTGTGTGTAAATACTGGATGGAATGGGTTTGAATAAAATTATTAACAAACATCTTCTCCTGTGTCTCTGATTGACAAATCAGTGTTTGTCATAAACTTTTTTTTTGTTTTAAATGGAGATTTGTTAAAATAAAACTAGACGAGCACTAGTCATAATATTACAAACATGCCAAGTAAATATGAATAACTAGTGTATGATGCAATTGCTGCTTCAGCACTGCTAACTAGGTGCTGCAATGGAAACTTGTAGATGAACTTGGCTTCATTAAACTAAAATAGATGTGAAAATATATGAGACATAAACACTGAAGGGCCTGTGTGTAACTAGATTATGTGTGAAGAGCAGGAACATTGAAGTGCTTTCTTTCTCAGTAACTGCAGCATCTATAATGCTGAAAAGAACTGCAAAAATGTTAAGATCTTACACAACCAGGGCCGTACCGTTATGCTTTGATAAAGTTTATGGCACAAACAATTCAGGATGTTTGTATGTAAATAGTTTTCAGGCCATTCTTTTTCGCAATGTGTTTCCCATTTGCTTTGTAATGTGGGATTTAACAGCTGTTTTGGACCATTCTGTAATTCTCCATGGTCAGGAATGTGTGATGTGGGTGATGGGAAAAATGTCTAGAGTTTTGTTGAGGTATGCTTTATGCTTGTCACAGCTTTTTGTGTGTTTATAGTTACCCAAGGACAGACCCGTCTCTCTAGGGCCTTACCCACACTCTCCTGCTTAAATCTCAGCTGATGAAGAGAGAATGTACTGTATGTGAACGCAGCCTTTTATAGAAAAATATAACGATAAAACTCTCATATCGGTGGACATATTCCGATGCATAGGCAGCCATGTTGAAGAATTGTTTGTGAAGTCTTGCTTGTCTTCTGTCTCTTGCTGGCACTCTCATACGCATGCACCACTCCTCTCTATCATAAAGGAAGGGGTCTTTCTCTTTAACCTTTGTGTGTGAGTGGCTAATTGTGCTAAGTGGAGTAGCTTAATAGAGTGGAAAATAGTCCTCATAATTTTCCCAGAGAGCGAGCAATGACCTTCTCTAAAGACAACAGTCATCTCCATTCTCTCTACACGGCTGGTTTTATGATATGAGATGTCAAACCATTGGGTTCCTCAGAATAATTAAATCAAATAAATTATTGCACCTAGGCAGAACCATCTTGTAGCCTAACCCAATTATAATGCACTGTAAAGCTAATTATTAACCATGATTACAATTAGTCTAATTTGAATAAATGTAGTCATTAGCGGGTTCATCCCAGTCAGCGAGAATGAACTGTGGGGGATGATGGCCTCTCTCTCTCAATCTCTCCCACTCGCTAAGAGCACGGATGTGCATCATTCTCTTTCTCGAGGCACCTCTATCTTCATCGCTTTTTTCACACTGACCTTCACAAAGTGGCCTACACCCTTCACCTTCCCTTTCAGGAGTCATATTTGGTGTTTATAGCTGCTGCCACGCTGATCAGACTTAGAAATCAGAAGCAGAAGGCGGCGCTATTTCTGCCTCGTGTTTTTATTAGAGATTTAACATAAAACGTGTGGACTGAAAAGAGTGCACATTTTCTTTCTTGGCAGCAGTTGGATGAGAATACAACTTTCAAACCGTGTCTCCCTTTTTTACATGTAGCTGGATGCATGTCCCAGAGAAAAAACTTAAAAAATAAAAACTCCTCTGTTGCAGATTGTGGAGCAAATTTATCTCTCATTTGTCAACTCATACATTCTTGACACTGAAATCCCCAATGTGGTTTGTAATAATTTTGTCTTTTGTGGAGCACATTTTGCTTGTAAACTTGGATAATTTACAAGGAACAGTCACCCCAAAGAGCAAGTTAAAGACTATAGACCCTATAGTATTAATTAATATGGTGTATTAATACAGCAATTATAAATGTACTTAAAGAAACTGTAAAGAGTATTTCAACATCTTATGACATTGCAGTAAGAAAATCTGGACAACAGTTTCTTTCCACAGAGTCTCCTGAGTTTATACAGAATTGTTAAGAGCAGAACTATTAACATCTGGCTCACAGGGTAGTGATGCCAACAAACAAACCAGAATTATAAACCCCCAAAAAGCTGTTGTGCTGGACTGGACAGCACAGATCCAAAAGCCCTCACTTACCAACGGATGTAGCATACATCCATACAAACAAACAAAAGCAACGCTCCATGTCATTCTCAGTTCATAAATATTCTCCTTTGGATGCCACTGTGTTCAGTTCAGTCTGGAGAACTGAAAGTTTGCCCTCGCCAGAAGGTTACCGAGCTGCCACGTCTACAGCTGTTTCTCCTGGAAGAGGATCTGAGCATACACGGTGTCTGAGCTGGAGGGCGTGGGGTCAGGGCTGCAGGAGGCTGGCGGCTCCTGCCTCGGTCTGACGAGCTCCAGCTCCGCGTATGTCAGGCTGTCTTCTTGTGAGACTCGAGGCTAAAGAAGGGAAGGAATGTATTAAGGGAACTTTAAGGAGTGAAGCTGACAGGGAAAAGTGTCAAAAAGCTTAAATAACACACATTTCTCCACAGTGAAGAAGTTACTTTCTCTTATCTTCTTTTTTCAACTGTTTTTGATCTATCTTTCCTCGTAAACATCTGTGTTTCTCAGCTGCAGAAACTGTGTTTACTGGGTTTGCAGGAGTTCTTGGAACATTCAGTTTACTTGGGAAATCTTTGCAACAATAGGAGTCCTATCCAACATCCTCAGATCTGCGTAATTGGACTAATTCAATCCACATGTGCGTGCGAAGAAAATGCTCCCATCTCTAGAGCCTCAGATTCTCACTACGAAATCTCCAGAACAGCGCAAGCATGAATATTAAGGTCTTTAATTTAAGTAGAGTTTGTATGTATATATTTGTTTGACACTTACTGCAGATATAAACCCAACGAAGCACTCTAAATAAATAATTGTGTTTCAGAAGCAATAAAGCTAAATAGAATTATCAAGCTCATAACTGAATGAGAAGATGGCAATAAACTCCAACAGACAATCATGCAGTCATGAAAGAAATTCCCTCTTGCACACACTTCAATAAGAACTCCACTCTGGAAGGGAAAAAAAGTTTCAAAATATAGATACCTAGTTAGATTGAACCACAGTTTGATGACTATTAGTTATTCTATATTTTTATGGTGGTCATGGATGTACAGTAGGGTGTTTTCCTAACTTACTGCAGCAGATCTTCTTGGCTGAGTCTTCAGTCTTTTGGGCTTTTGAGGTCTCTTTGCAGCCGTAGGCACTGAAAAACAGCGAGAAGCTTAATCGACTTAAAACGGGAGCCAGGAGTCCTGATCCAACAAACCTGTCTGCGTTCAAAATCATAATTGGCTCATACAATGTCAAATTGGTCAAGGTCTTGTTAACAACAGAAACAAGATCTTCATTTGGTCATTTGCTGTTGATATAACCTCAGATAATACACACAGTAGCCGTTTTTTTTATATTTTCACTGTTTTCTGCTGGTTTGTTCAAACTACGCTGACTTTGTCTCAGAAGCTGGAGAATAATGGTGATTTCACTGACTGTTTTAAAGCTCTGTTTCTTGGGGGCTGTGGCCTCTCTTAGCCTAATACCTCCAACTGTGTGTGGAATTTGACATGAAACCCAATTCAACGCAGGGAGACGAAAAGCTGAGCCAGGCTCCTATATGCGGGGACGTGACACTAGTCACTGCAGGAGCTACTTTGGCCCCTGTGACCAAAAAATGTGGCTGTGAACATTTTTCAGAAGTAACATTTTTTTCCAGATAATTCTCACAACACTTGCCCACATGAAGGTTTTAAATGGTTTTAAGCCAAAAAGGGTTAAGTTATTTGCAGCTTGCTGGGGGTTGTGAAGAAAAAGGAAAAACCTTTGGGTGCTGTGTGAAGCAGTGGCTCTTCAGGTAGTTTAGGTGGTGTCGCTTCTCCTGTGTCCGTTTTCTGTCCCGTGTCTTTCTTTTGCGCTCTGGGGGAGGAGCTGGAACAACTGCTGGAGCTGGTTACAGTTTCTCCTGAGCTGTAAGAATCACAAAGTACTGCATTGAAAATGGAGATGCTACTAACAGTCATTGATTAACATTTCATAGTTTCCTTTAAGAAACAAAAATAGGCATGAGGACGTTTTATAGATACTGACAGAGGACATGACACAAGTGTTTTAAAACCTGCACAAAAGACTTGTTATTTCCAATTCATCAATGAGTAGTAGTACCTGCTTTCTGGGCACTTTACAAGGAGGTAACTAGCTGTGAAAAGAGAAAAAAACTTGTTCAATTAACAGGTTTGTTTAAGCAAAGAAATGTGCAACTGAAAAGGGAAAATGATGGGTTTACCTTTAAGCCTATGTCTTCTGTGAAAGTACTGACATGTTAGGACAAGGGTGAATAAGAACATGGACAGCAGGCCCAGTGAGCAGATCAGCACAACAAACAGATACACGTCTGAAAATGCCGACAGAAAAACCATCAGAACAGAGACATCATCAAAGTAAGGTGTGTGTGAAGTTACACAGAGGACTAGGGGTGAAAATTATACCTGCAAATAAAATCCAAAGTCCTTCGCTGCGACCTTCCTCAGGGGTAAAGTGCACTATAGAAACGGTTAGAAAAAAAGGTCAGTCCAAAGCACATAAAGGACAGAAAACTATGCCCAGACTAAATTTATTTGTAAATTGCTGATGTCTGTGAGTACCAGCTCAATGCAGCAGACAACCTCAGTGGTTTCCAGAAATATCCAAACCACTGTCACGAAGGGAGTCTGCTAAAGCATCAGCCAAACCCGCCACAGGCACAGAACACACACACACACACACACATGCACACACGCACGCACGCAGGCCCTTGTCTGCTGTTGGGGGGTTCCCCATTGCTTTGCATATCAGCTTCCTTTTGTTGGTTATTTCAAATGTTGAAAAGAAAACACATAAAGTAGTTGTTGTGTTTAGGTCAGGGGTATTTGACGGGGTTGCGGAGAGTGAAATTACTTTGTCACTGCTCCCGTAATGAGATTTTGATAAGTCTTTTACACACAGGTTGATGCATCTTAATCAATGATAAGACATTATATTAACTTTGATTGACTTCTAAAGTCTTTCCAGACCACTTACCACTTGCTCTCCAAGCTGTAAAGGGGTTTCTAAACTGTTTAATCTCAGTACAATATATTTATTGTGGGATAGCTTTAGTGTTGTGAAACATAAAAATCACTACAAGAATGCCAAAAACACATAATCTTTAAGAAATCCAACAAAGAAGTCATAATGACAAAGGAAATAATGATTTTATTAACACAAGTCATAACTTATAATAATAACCCTACTAATCTGATGACTAATTTACATAGGTGAACAAAATGTAGCAGAATCTCACTCATCTAATGGATCTAATGGCATCAACAATCAGGCATCGTTAGTGTAAATGGTTCACATCTGCACTAGGCAAGTATACAACACATCTGACCAGACTCACTCTGTGGTTAACAGCAAACTTAACCTCATATCTGATCTGAGCTGCCTGAGATCAACAAGTTAGCTGCCAGGATACAGTTCAATTTACATGTGTTTAATGGGTTCCCTGTTAAAATCAAATGAAAAATACCTGTCTAATGGTATGGCATCGGTGCTGTGTCTATATGTAAAAAAAAACTGGTACAAATGTTGAAGCATATGTTTTTCTTTACCCGCACAAAGGAAAGATGATGAATAATAAATCGTCTGAATCTGGCTGCTGAAATCTGCTGAAACTGGCGTTATTTCACATCTGAACCTAAGAGCAGTGTCTAATATGACTGTTTCTTATTAAAGCCAAAAAGGAATAGCGTAAACATTTGGTTTAAAGTTGTAAAGTTGGGATTTTGGGATGTGAGAGATGGCCAATCATCTTTTCCTCAGGCAAAATCTTTTGGATAAAAGTAATGCAATGACCTCAGTGGGGTGTAGCACACTGAAAATGTGCAGAGTGAGGGCTTCCCTGCATTACAAATTTTTCCTCTTTGTTTACCCTCATAATGTCCGCTCTTGTGTTTTCGGTTTTGTGGTCAGTGCATGTCGGAGATGCCTGAGGTTGTGTGGCTTCCTTAGTGTGCCCTGAATATAGGGCAGGGCGTTGTCAAATTGTTGTGTATGAAACAAACCTCTTTGCTTTTCTGGCATGAAACTAGTGAAAGGTTAAGTGTGCAATTGTGTCATGTGAAGCCACACCAAAGTGCCAGAGTCCCGGGGTGCAAAGACATAAATGATCTGCACTTATACAATATATGATATTTTAAGTGTGTTTCATTTCTACAAAGTACTTTACAAGATCTTTCTTGCTCACAAAAACACTCATATAGTACTTGCAATTAGATATTTGCTGTTCAGATGCATTTAGTAACTGTTTTGTTGTTATGTACTTGTTAGCTGTTGGATGCTCTTTAACAAATGGTTTTACAAATCTGATTCACATCTTTATTCACTGAATCACACTGATGGTCAGTCGTGTTAAAGTCAGATGTGATTTAAGTGAGCAATAACGACACTTCATCAGTTTGTCATCGATTTTGCAAACTCTGTATGTGCTTAATTAGTTTCACCACAATTCTCCAGGAAATCTTCTCCTGAGGCTTGCATAAAAGTACAGTAAACCCAGAATGCTGACGTCATGTATTTCAGTTTGAGCACGTTTCCCGCTCAGCCACACTCTACCTCTTTCTCCTCATGCATTCACAGAGCGAAACTGTTGGCTGTGTGAGATCATTGTTTTGGGATGGAAATGCCAGAGGAGTGGGGTCACACTCCATAATATATAGGTGCTGTTTATTCCATGACTGTGTGATCCCTGTTCACTAGTATTAAAAAAAACAACAACAAAATAAAAACATAGGCCCACTTTTTTTGTGGTTGCTTTTGTTGCTAGATAAGATGAGGAGTATGCCTCTGTGAGGCTGTAAGTGAATTCTTGGGATAGGAGTCTTCCCTGGAAAAAAAGTTCTGAGAAATAAAATCAGAAATCCCCTTCTGCATTTGAGTCAGGCTTATCATGGACAGCAAACACATAAACATAGAAATTCCAAAGGGTGTATGGCACATTCAAACCAATTTTCTAAGTGGTTATGACAGGAAAATAAACACTTAATAAAAGTTCATTGTCTCTCTTCCTTTCATGTTTAATAAAACACAGTGAAGTTTGTGAAATTTGACACCTAAAAAGTTCAATGCTTGAATTATTTTCTGTTAGTCACTGTGAGTCCAGCAGGGAACACAACATTTTGATAAAAGGAATCCGGTGAAACAGGGAGGAAACTGGTCAACAAAATGTCTCAAATCTACAGGTGTGTGATTTAAACAAACTCCAGCAGCTCAAAATCCCTTAAAAACGTCTCAGAATTGAACATCCCAGACTTGTTGCCGCCAAAAATGTTATGGCCTCAGAATTACTTGAACATAGGTTTACCATTTTCTTCAACTATGGTCATGCCAGTCTGACATGAGCAGATGCCGTTTCCCTTTCCTGTGTGATGCTTAACCAGTTCCAATACTGGGGTCATTTACTTGTTTGAGGCAGAGAGTATTTTTTAAGAACACAATGTTAAATTATAGAAGGCTCCTTCTTGGCTGCCAGGTCAGCCGGCAAAACCCTCATATGTTCCCTGCTTTACTTTAGCAATAGCAAACCAGAGCCGGGCAGAGAAAAAAACAACAAAAAAATTCCTTACTTGTGCTAATCGTGTTGCTCAGATAAACTGTTAGAGCAGCAATAGACTGAAAAAGTTTAGTTACAAAACCATGCTCTCATTGAATTGATTTAGTAAAGTAGCTGCACAAAAAGCTGAAAGTTCAAAGCCTGTGCAGGACTCTGTCCTCTGTGGTATATTGATGGGACTCTACAATGTCTCCAAATGAATTCACATGTGATTATGTTAAACATCCTTGGTAAAGACAGAAATGCGTTCTGAAGAATGGGCTTTATGCACAACTCAACTACTTCCTGAACTTAAGCCAGCTGCTTTGTGCCCTGTCTTTCATTTCTGGATGAACTGATTAGTCCAGGTGTGTCTGACCTCAGTAAATGGTCAGTTGAGTTGTGCATAAAGCCCATTCTTCATAAATTTAAATTTTTACACTTTTTGCAAGTTACATTATTCAGGAGATCACGCATCCTCCCAAATGAGAGGGAGAGTTGGGTTTACTGCAGATGTCAGATGGAGGTGTGGTATACAGAGCCATCAGTGGTTCATGTACATAGTTCCTTATTATTTACAAAAGACTTAATTAACAGTTAGTACCTATTCATGTTCAGATTTTTTTTTTGTTTTTTTGTTTTTTTTTATAAAGAAAGGTTGATTTATTTTCTAAGAACAGTTTAATATCATCAGTATGCAGTACCTACTCCGACTAGCAGAGGGAGAATTCGCTACGCTGTGTTTAGGGATAAGGAAGTCTCGCGGGAAGACCAGACATCGAACCCAGACTTGAGTGAGAAGCTAAGTGTATGTGGCCAACTTCTGTTTTGCTCTTTGCAGGTAAGAAGGGAAAGTGAGAAACTGTGTAATTGATAGATGAATATGTTTAGTGTGTGTTTATGATTCCGGTTTTGTGTGTTATGGTGTATGACCGAATGTACATGCTAAAAACGGTTAGCTACTAGTAAGCCTGGTTGCCTAGTTACCGTAAGCGAGCGAGCGGGAGATCGAGAAGTAAAAAACTGAGGCCGCACAGCTTGGGAGTGATTCATAGACACGTGATTTGATTGGTTTAACAATGTTTGGTAGACATCATTAGCTGACTGTGTATTTTAGGAACGGGTTAATATTGAATGTAGAGTGACACTGGGTTGAATAGTGATGCAACAGACATGATTTGTTTAGATATGTGTGCAGAAGTTCATAATTTTTCTGTAAAAGTATTAAAGACATCCAGAGAATGAGAACACAAACACTTTAGTGAGAAGCTAAGAAATGTATGTTGCGAACTTGATGTTAAAACACATATTTTTTGCTCTAAGGCTTTTAAAATGAAATGTGTAGTGGAGGGCAGCTTCACTCTGTACCACGCCACAGAGGGAGGAGCCCATTCATATATCATAGATCCAGAGTTGGGCTAATTTAAAATATTTTAATGACATTTTATATACCGCCTGTTCCAATTCAGGGTTGTAGGGGGCTGGAGCCTATCCCAGCAATCCCAGAAGAGGATTGCCAGGGTTCACCGAAGACAGAGAGACAGACAAACACTCATACTCATTCCTTTAGTTGATTAAGCGGGACCAATTAACCGTACATGCAAGTCTTTGGATGGTGGGGGGAAGCTGGAGACATATGCAAATTCTAATAACAAAATGGTTAAAGAACAGCTCCTTACCTGTCAGCTGTGTGGTGCTTGTGCCATTAGAGGAGGCTCTCCATGTGTCTTTGAATCTTCTGATCTCTTGGACTCTACAGCTGTAAAAACCCTGATCTGTCTCTGTCACATTGAATATCAGTAACCTGTACACCTCTCCCCCTTTTTCATCATGTAGACGAAACTTTGGCTGGGCGAAACGACGGGTGTAGTTTCCGTACATCTTCATTTTCTTTATGCCCACCTTCACAATCAGAAACTGGGAAGGACCAGGGGGAGATGTGGGTGGAACAGAGGAGGGACGCACGAGAGCTGGAACAGTAAGTGGAGAGAAGAACCAGCGAAGAATGAGGACACTGTTGATCCTCTTCCTTTGGGACACCAGACAGGACAGTGTCAGGTTGTCTCGCTCTGTTACTATGACAACTGGTCCAGGGGTGACTGTCACATTTAAGGCTTGACATACCTCTGTTGGTACAAAAACACATGAAGCACAGGTTATATTAACATCAGACTTTTCTAAGACGTTTTGAAATAAAAATAATAATAGCAATAAACAAATAAAATGAAAAAAAAATAAATAAATAAATAATAATAATAATAAAAAATACAGAAAATACAGAAAAATAACAGATATATATGAAATAAATTAAAAATATATGTATATACACACACACATGCACATATATATAAAATAAATTAAGATATATGTATATGTATACACACACACACACACACACATATATAAGTAAATGTGGTCTCTTGTTTCAAAACATGTGCATCCTGTATTGTTTAAATTATTATTTTCAACATAATCTTTCAGTGTCCTGGTTTATGGGTATAAATTCAAACCAAACCAGAAAACGTTCTTGTGCAAACATATGCCACAGTCACAGAACAATCTGTTGGCTTGCATGACTTCTCCTTTTGTCTTTTTTAAATAAGAAAATAACTCAAGTATGCAATGTGCCCCTTCTGGAAAAGTCTTAGTTCATTTTTACAAGATTTTATTTCCTTCTAATTACACATAATTGTAGTATTTATGCAGGCTAATTTTATGTACAAACCCATAGTGGCTTGTAGGATTTATGCTGTCAAAGTTCAAACTATCTCTGGTTCTGTTTTTGTGTCATTCCATCTCCAGATAGGAATTTAGTCTGTAAGCCTAGAGCTAAAAAGCATGAAACGTATACAAGTGGAAAATACAGACACACACAACTTCATACTTTACATGCTCACTACTTTGCTGTGCTGCATGTGTTTGACTCTGATGCCAGCTGGGCAAAGTCTGTTCAGAGGACAAAAGGAGCCTGTGATTCAACAGGTGGGAAACATTCATCCTCAGTACAGTACAACCAGATACAGGGAAGATAACAGGGACCATCTGGATTCCCATAAAACCCTGCTGCTTTCTGTTTGTCTTGTTTTTTTGGAATCTCCCTCAGGGTCTTCAGGTTCTGTCCTACGCTATTTAACGTGACAACAAAAGCAACTAAAGTGAATCAAAACGGAAAAATATGCAACTGAACAGAAAAAGTTACTGGTGGTGTGAAAATATTGTCTGGAAGTTTATAGAATGCAGATTAATCTGAGATCTTTGCTGCTTACAGAAAACAATCAAAACTCAGTAATCGATTTGACTTTAAACAAATAATGTACACAAGACCTTTTGCTGCTTCAAAATGTCATGTAGCTTCATGATGGTTGTGTAAGCTCTGTTTCTAGGCAGGACGGGGAGTAAGAAGTTGGAGTTTCAAACCAAAGTTAAATGCAAACTAGGTAAAAGGTAAACTTACCTGTGACCAGAGCCTTAGTCAGGACAAGGACCATTAAAGAGAAGTACATTTTCCACAGTCAGCGAATCCATAAACCCAGAATACTGCACAGCACTTACACAAGCAGCTACATTCAAAACAGAGCCTGACTGCACAACCCACCAGAGCCCTTAACCACCATTAACTCTTCTCCTCTTTCTCCTCTTTTCTGTGTAATATGAAACAGTAAAGGCTCTGTTCCCACTTAGAAACTCCCACTCTCTCCCTCACTCTCCCTCTGACTGTGTCCGTCAACCTCTCTCTGTCTTTTTCTGTGTCCTGCAAAACCTAGGAAATGTCATTTCCTGTGTTCATGAGAGTAAGTCTTGGACCGTACCCAACGTCCCAGAATGCTGAAGTGATGGTCGTATCTCATGGTTTGTGTATCTGTGCGTCTGTCAAGGTGTGGGCAGTTTTAAGAAGCTTATTTTCATAACGCACAAAACTTTCAGAGCACTAGGACAAGCCTTTTCTTTTATCTTGCATTGGAGATAGCAAAAGGCACATGCTGATGTTTATATGTCAAACTGTGTAGCTTTTTCCTATATTCACTTACATGCATGTGTGAGTGTGTATGTTGTGGGACCTTTTCCTGTGTAGCTGCTGGACAGAGTGGCACGGACCTGTCTCTGGCTGTGGTCGTCAGGCTGTCCCAGTGGTATGAAGCCTGCTGCTTTATTAGGCAGGCTAAACTGCTGATGCAGGGCTTCTGCTGGCGCTTTGAGCCCTGCCAAAGCCAAATGAAATTACACTACACATTTAACCCTTCAAGTTGTATGTAGGATTATTTTAAAAACTGTGAATCCAGTGGAAAGTGCACTGACCAGGTTCCTAAGTTGTTTAATTTTCTCTCACCTTAAAAAAATCTTTTGAATTCTTTGTTTGGAAAGTACTGCAGCAGCAGTTTGTTATCGATACAACTTAATTTTATTCCACAATACAATTTTTAATGAATTGATGGCCATGTGTAATCACGTCAAGTAATAAATGTGGGCACTGTGGATATACAAATATGATGTCTCCTTCACAACATTTTTTATTTGGGGTTTCCCTCAAGTTATTTTTTTTCAATGTCCTGAGTCCAAGTCTTTGCTCCGGTGTAGGAATCGCTCCCCTCTGCCCCACAGTGGGCGATGTTGGTTACTGCTTCTCAGGAGATCATGAGGGTAGTAGGAATTCAGGAGGAATATGCAGGCATTTCCTCCCAAGCCATCTCATCAAATGAGCTTGTAGATTAAGGGAAATTTGAATAAATAATTTTTAAAAGATGATTTTTTTTAGATGTATATTTATTCATATGTGTCACTGTTTGCCAAATACTAACTACGGACTGTTTTTTTAAAGTTTCATCTATAAAAATGCCCTTCATTTTTAGCTATTCAAGCCAAAGCTAAATTTCAGATGATAAAAGAGAATAATAGCACAGTTGTGTTTGCCAGAACACTTTGTTCAATATAAGATTTAATTAAAAACAAAATGTTATATCATTATTCAAAACATTGAAACATTCAAAATCATTTCCATCAAGGAAACGTGTCTCTTCTTTAACACTGGACTGTTCAAAACATACTTTTCTGGGGGTCTCCTTATCCTGCATCCAAAACATGCTCTTTTTACTGCAGGACACCACATTAAAATCAGAGTCATTATCAAAATTCTGCAGACCTAAATACGATACGGGAGAAGTGATTTATTTACTTCATTTAGGTGTGTTGGAGCAGGGACACATAAAATGCCTGGGGGCGGTGACCAGGACTGAGATGAGGAAACACTGTGAAATCGTTGCCTTTCCTTTGGGTACAATTTGAGTATTTCAGTGAAATTATGTAGCATAGATGACTTTCACAGCCAAACAAATCCTTCTCAATACTTCCAGCCCATTTTATGCTGCCTTTTTTAAATATATATATATTTGTCAATTTATTTTGACAAGATAGCAATTAATCACATTAACTGTGAGCCAGTGCAAATTACATTTAGCGCCTAAACAACAGTTAAATCTGAAATGTTAAGCATTTAGCTTAAATAGTTGAAATAGCAGTATTTTTATTACACATTTTACAAAGCATCACTCACTTTTTTTTCTTTAACCAATTAAAGATGCAATATTGTTCCTGATTAAGCAGGAAAATTAAATCTACTCGTTGCTTTTGCATTCCTTTTTTCTTTATTAACAACCTTCACATTATGATCTGAGAGCCAATCACTGTGTGGATAAATGACTGAGTTAACTGGAGGGAGTTTTTATTGAATAGTCCATGTTCTACTCTGTTTCACAGCAACACAGTAACATTCTCACAAATATCCTACTTTACAAAATGGACTGAAAATGGCAACAATCACATCACCATCTGCTCATTTTGACACATTTGCTGAATACACAAACAATGGTGTATATAATAAAGTATCTTTGATACTTCAGGTTTAATCTTTCATGCAATACATTTTGCCCAAGAAAAAGGTACCACAAGCAAGATGAAAACTTAACACGACATTCAGTTCCCATCGAACATTTTTTCCAAGCAACTAAGCACTTTTGTGTTGGAGAGGTGCTGTTTGATGTTAGATAAGGTATTTCTATGTATAAGAGGTGACAGGATGCAGATCATATAGGTACAGGAGACAAATATTAGCTTCTCACATTCAAAAGTCAAATGGAATGGTGACATGTCAAAACAATAAATAAAGAACAGAACAGTGAAACTAAAAATAACAGCAGCAATTGAACTACAATCTACAGATAATCATTTTCACCTGAAAAAGACTCATTATGATCCATACATTGTATGCTATTTTTTTATTTTATGACATAATTAACGCTAGCATTTGTTCTCACCAGTCAGATATCTCCATGAAATCCTCTAGGTCACTCATGGCAATAATGTCTCGAGGCTGATATTGTGAGTGAGTTGTGTTATCATTTTCAAAAACGGAACTTCCTGCAAGCTGGCTGTTCGTGTCACACTCATATGAGTCCTGTGTGCTGCATGCTGGGTTGTGTATTTTTTTCATATTGTTAACTGTGTCCATGTATGGTGTTTTCTCTGGACTGTAGCGCTGCTCTTCAGAGTTCTGTTGCACTTCAGTAGTTCTTGGAGGCAGTTGCTCCTGGTGGAGAGTCGTAGGGGCCGAGGATTTGTTAGGCTGAACGGGGTTGAGAGCTGCTGGTTGGTAGCTCTGAGGGTAGCTGTGATAGCCTTGATAAAACATTAAAGGCTCACCAGTAGAGGCTTGGGAGAGTGGCTGCGGCTGTGTTTGGGGTTGGGGCTGAGGCTGTGGGCGTGCTTGCTGGGGCTGAGATCGGGAGATGCTCTGACCAGACTCTCGCACATTGAGCTGAACATACTTTCCTGTCTCGGGATCAAAGAAAGTCTTTGTTTTAACTTGAACCGGAAGGTCTACTACAAAATACTGACCAGAACCGAGGTCCTGCAGAACCTTGCGCTGTGTCAGCGAGTAGGACTGGGGGTACCGGCTTGATTCTACATGGTACTGCGTCACTGGAGTTGGATGAGTAGCATGATGGAGAGTGGGAGAAGAGGAAACGTGAGCAACTGTCTTAGGGGTTGCAGGCGTGGAAGCAAGGCCAGAAGCATGAGGAGAGGCAGCAGGGTGGGAAACAGTAGAGGCAGCAGGAGGCACAGGAATGGGGAGGGAAATTGGACCGGTGGCATGAGGAGAAGCATGGAAGGAGTGGTGTGAAGACGACTGGTGATCTGCATGAGAGGAAGGAATGCTAGATTCCAGTGTTGGAGCATGAGCGAGGGAGACAGGTGGGGAGAAGTGAGGGGAAGCCACAGCATGGCGTTTGGAGGAGCATACCTCAGTGGAAGAAGAGGGAAAATTCAATCCTTCTTTCTCTACTCCAGCAGCTTTGGACAACTCTTTCTTTATCCTTCGAGATGTTAGCCTCTGAGCCCTGCGCAAGGCTTTCTCACTTTTCGGTGGGACTGCTGGAGGCTTGCCCATAGAGCGAGACACATCACTGCTGAAGCTGCAGGCAGACTCCGGCCTGTCGTAGTCAAGCAGGCCTCGCAAATCTGCCAGGTCTGCAGCACTGGTGGCAAAGCTCTCCACATCCTCCGACATGTTGCTGATCACAGAGCGGGATTCATCTTCATCCATAACAACGCTCCTCCTGGAATAGGGCCGGTGATGAGAAATGGAGGGTGAGTAGTCCTGAGATGAAGATGTTAAGAAGGAACTCAGAGATTCATTAACAGCAGCGAATCGGTTAGAGCCTGTGTCCGGACGAACAGGAGTTCCAGCGCTGTGTCTCATTATCTCCTGCTCATACTCTCTTCTTTCTGAAAACTTGTCCAAGGGTGAACCCACCCTGAAATCTTCCCCAAAGCTCTTGTGGAAGCGAGGTTTGACTGACTTGGTAAGAGAGGAACCTCTGATAGTGTTATCCTTCACTCTGAACATCAAGGGCTTTGCCCCTAAAGCAGGAGAGGAAGTGTTGGAGCGGGGAAGAGATGGAGCAGGAGATGCAGGTGGCCTGTAAGGCCTGTGATAGTGCGCCGACTCGTCCACTGACTCAGGCTCTACGGTGCTGCTGCTTTCCTGTGAAGGGTACGGAGACTTTTGCTGTCTTTCTCTGGGTTTCCTCCCTGTGTCGGTCGAGGTTATAGCATAGTACTGAAGACCATCCATCTTTTGTGCCACTCTCTTTTGCTTCTCTATCTGAGCTGCTCTCTCCTTTTCTCTGTGAGCAATGTTTTCATCTTCTTTCATTTTAATCTGGAACTCCTTCTCCCTGTTATGCTTCAGTTCTTGTGCTATTCTCTTCTCCTCGGTTAGTCTTGTGCTCTCATAGTCGGCTTCTTTTTCTTCAAATTGTTTCATAATTTTGTCTCTTTCATCAGCTTCTTTGTCTCCCTTGTCATTTTGAGTTTTTGTGAGTTTTTCTCTCATATCTGGTTTATATATTGTTCTTTTCTGCATCTCCGTGTGTGCCGGAACTTTTCTGTTTTCCTGAATCTGCCTGAACCTTTCATCTTCTGAAATAAAAGCAGATTTACCCTGTTCTCCATTTAGGCCTTTCTTTCCCCCCACTGTATCACTAAGCATTACATCTTTGATTGGTTTATTTTGACATTTCTCCTCAATGTGTTTAACTCTCCTCTGTTGCTCCTCTGCAATCTTCCTCTGTTGCTCCTCTGCAACTCTCCTCTGTTGCTCCTCTGCAATTTTCCTCTGTTGCTCCTCTGCAACTCCCCTCTGTTGCTCCTCTGCAATTCTCCTCTGTTGCTCCTCTGCAATTTTCCTCTGTTGCTCCTCTGCAATTTTCCTCTGTTGCTCCTCTGCAACTCCCCTCTGTTGCTCCTCTGCAGCTCTCCTCTGTTGCTCCTCTGCAACTCTCCTCTG
>JAVQJG010054815.1:0-10377 GCA_036024015.1 Craterocephalus amniculus | reverse complement strand
AAGTGGGTATTAAAGAGATACTGTGTAACTTTTGGCCACTAGAGGGCTAAACCTGTATCGTCCCACAGGCCACGTGACATTGTTGCAAAATTAAACAGTCTTTCTCTTTCCGGGATCCTCAGACTGCGCGTTCACCTTCTTACTTTGTTCAGATTTGACTAACTTTCAAAGAAAAAGCATAATGAAGCTCAGCCGCTGTGTTTTATAGCTGAATAACAAAGTGCTGCAGGTCACATGAGCCATGAGAGACGGATCAGCTCATGCCAAGTTGCATGTGTGGTTTCTGTAGAGGGCAGTCCCTTCAATTCAAATTTCACGTTGTATCTCGTGAAAATGCATTTTTTGTTGGCTGTTTGTTGCCGCGGCGCTCCAAATTCAGTGCAGCGCCATGGCTGGGCGTAGGTAGGAAAACACTGGCTTTTCTTCTTGTTCTTCTTCTGCATGTTGTTCTTCCTCTTGTTCCTCTCATTGTTCTTGTTCTTCTTCTGCTTCTTATTATTTCTGAGTCCGACCCTGGTGTAAATAAAGTAGCTATGACTGCATGCGGGAAACTGCTGTAAACTGGTGCCTGTCGTCAGTGTTCATCTAAACTTTTTGTTTTTCCATCTTCTAAGGTTCATATCAGTTAGATATTCGTGGGGATTCCTCGGGATTCAGCCGGCTGCGTTGGGAGTGTCGGAGTTGGTTCTTTTAGCGGAGCCAGCTTGTGTTTGTGTAGTGTTTCCACAGCATGTAATTGCCAATACGTATTTGGTGAGCTTGTTAAACTTTGGACCAGTAGGAAATGTGGTAACGTCCTTTCCTTGTAAATGAATTTATTTGCCTACTTTTCAATGCCTTCCCGGGACTTCCGTCTATGCTTTCCACAGCCACATGAAGTCTTGTGGTTTTTATTCCCTGATTTAGTTCATGTTCATAAAAAGACGTGTGCAGATTGTCTCAGCCAGAAGGAAAGTGCTCATGGAATAAGCTCAGTAGTGATGTGAAAATGAAAAAAACATATCTCGACATGTCTTCTGTCCAGCAGGAAGTACACAGACCGGCTTGATGATCATGGTATGATGAAACGATACATGCTGTACGTGACGAACCTGGAGGACCTTTATGTAAACAATTGTGAATCTAAATTTAAGGCTTGCTTATCCTTGTAAAAGTCACATCAATGATTGTGTTTGGAGGTTTTCCAAATGTGGCTCAGTGAATCGGGGTGGCAGAGCAATGAAACTGGAAATAATTCCAAGTAGCTCCAGTTTACTGCAACATCACTTAAAAGGTAGCTGGATCCAGCAAGGGTGACCTCCGACTGCTCCACAGCATATTCGTTTCAGACTAACACATTTTGGGACTGTTGGGATCATAATTTTAGCCTAGTATGACAGTTTGCAGAGTGGGATCTTCCTGTCCACAGAGTTCATCTGCACTTTAGAAATGGAGGAATGTCATTTACAAAATTTGGAATATGCTGATGGTAGGTTGTGCAGCAATGTTAAAAATTACACTTGGAAATGTCACAATTCCACTGCCTGACCCAAAAAACCAAAACCATCTTCTGGTACTGGGCTGGACCTCCATTTTAGTTCTTGGTAGATCAACAAGGTGATGGAAACCTGCCTCAGAGGTTCTGCTCCATATTGACACAGTTTCTGCACATCCATCATGCGAATCTCCGTTCCACCATAGTTGGGGTGTGTTTTAATCCCTTTTTGTTTCGCACATTATTTCTCTCTGCTGTAGCATCATAAACACCAGGCGGCTTATGCAAATTAGATGATGATGTCATTTCACTTTTAGGACAGCCAATAGCTGCTTTTCTTACTGAGAACTTGGCATCAGTACGAGCAGCAGGAGAGACAGTCAGATATCCATCATGTTGATCTGCATCACTCTGCTTTCACACGGGAAGAAAACCCAACCAGGAGACCCCACGTTTACATGAGGACCAGAGTTCAGATCTCTGGTCCAGACTGAGCTGAGAATGAGGGGGGATTCTCACCAGGATAGTCCAGGAGACTCTGTTCCTGAAAAATTAACATATTTTCTTTGGTTTTATTTTGGTTTCAGACTGCACTTAGTGGAGTAAATGATATTGCATTGTAATATTCCAACTAAATAGTATCAGTACTGAAACAAGACCAATGCAAGAGAAATGAAACCATCTGGATTAAAATCTAATTTAAATCAAAGGTGATACTCCACCCTATTAGATGTTTCAGAGCAGCTTTTTCAGTGAGTCGTGCTGTTTTCTGACATTATATCCTGTAAGAACTAACTTGAGTGAAGTGTCTTGTTTCCTCCTCTAACTGCTGGCTTGTCATTTTGCATTTTATATGTTCTGTATCTGGTGGGCCACTCTATTTTCTCTTTAATTCCTGGAGTGGCTTCACATCCTATCAAAGGAAGTAAATGAGCCTTGCCTACTTTCTGCCATCTTCCTCATTGTGAATCCTTTCAGACCCAAGGGCCAGTTTGAGTAATAGTAATTGACACATTGATCTAATAGGGCCATCATAATAGTCCTGTTACTGAGCTGGGCAATGGTGCTCGGCGTCACCTTAACATGTGCAAGGACTGACATCCCGCCATGATCCATAATGATAATTGTGATTTAGCCTTGCTTTCAACCTACGCCTCGACGTCCCCGGCATGAGGAAATCTTATTACATCTGACCCCGCATTGCCTCCATTAGAACTGGGTCATTTGTTAAAATACTGCAAAAGCAAAACAATTGAAGCCAGTGCCATTTTGATTGTATAACAGCTGGTTATCATTGTCCCTTTGAATCAATCTGAGAGCCCCATTTTTAGGGATATAGCTTTGAATTGGATTGATCTGACTCTGATAATGCTGAAATCAATGATGCAGCCGCCTGAAAGTAAATTACCGTTGGGTGCAATTTTTGCATTAATCTTAATACCTGTACTCTTGATTGGTGATGCTTGTCATGAGTGAGGATCTTTGAAATGTTGCCGGAGATGTTAACCATCGAATCGGAAGGAAAACGAATCACAGTGAATAGGCTAAGACATTTTTTATGTTCGTCCAAAAATATTTACAGGGAATTGAGGGAGGGCAGATTCAAGCTGTATCACAAACACACAGTGATCGATGAAGCTGTAGGACAATTCTTTTAAACGTTTCAAATTCTTTTAACCCTTGAAACTACAGGATCTCCAGCGCCCGTGAGCGTCATGAATGTCGAAGAGTGTGTATTTCTGTGGGGTGAGTTGTGATGGATAGCTTACCCTTAAGGTGATTTACAGAAGTTTTCCAGACAATTATTTTTTTTAAATAATTTTTAAATCCAAATTGAAACCGCGATCATGTACAGTTTAAATGGTAAATGGACTGTACTTGTAGAGCGCTTTTCTAGTCTAGGCGACCTCTCAAAGCGCTTTTACATGACAAATCTCATTCACCCATTCATACCCATTCACACAGCACCTATATTGAATTATGCTCGGTGCTAGGACGTAACCATTCACACACATTCATACCCCCGATAGGCACATCGGGAGGCAAGGTAGGGTTCAGTGTCTTGCCCAAGGACACTTCGACATGTAACGGGGTGGAATCGAACCGCCGACCTCCTGTTTAGTAGGCGACAGCTCTATCCACTGCCGCCCAGTTTAAAGGACTGTAGGTTCATTCTGCTTTAGATGAATACTGGGTGTTCTGAGCATGCTCGTTCCTTGTCCTGTAGACCAGTGTTTCTCAGAAGATTTTCAACAATGTACCCCCTGTGCAGTGCTTTTCCAGCCAAGTACCCCCTAACCAGTGCAGAGCTTTCTGGTTGGGAACATAAGTAAACAGGACTGGACCATCCGCACCCAATTTGTTAAAATTTGTGCCTGAAGAAACACTTTAAGGTTTCATTCATTTTAAAAGGACAAACATGTTATCAATGATTCAGGACTAAATTCCTGGGAAAGGTGTTAAAACCACAATAGAAACACAGAATTAAAACTGAATATTAAGAATAAACTTACAGAAAGATTTCATTTATATCACAGGATTATCAGAAACTTTAAAGAAAATATTTTTGCGATTTTTATTTTCTCAAGTACGCCTTGAAATGTCCCAAAGTACCCCCAGGGGTACGTGTACCCTCATTTGAGAAACAGTGCTGTAGACATTACCCACATATCTGCACTAGTGGGCACATATTCCATGATGGCCGCCCACAGTGAGCGTTGGACTCGAGATTAGACTATTTAAGTTAAAATAAAGTAGTATGCAAGTGTCCAGCTGCTGCTTCAGAGCTAGGGTCCATATCAAAGCAAAAACGGATCTTTATTATATGGTCTTCCATGTCTGAGTTAAAGCAGGAAAAGGAGTTTTTCTTCCTCCAAACGTAAATACGTCATGTCCTCCCCCTGTCCCATCAGAACCTGTCCCAACCTAACACTAGAATTACCAGTATTTTCAGTTTCTCCTGCCGTCCACCCTCCCTATACCATACTTAATCACCCCATTTTACACACCTATTGTTTTTTAGATATGATGGTCTGCATGTTGCTACAAGATGCACCTACTTTCCCTTTAGTTCAAATCTGTAGATTTGAACTAAACTTTATTCTGTTTACATTAGATACATTTTCCATTATAACTTGTTTTTGCTAGCTTTTTATTTAACATGCCTCTTTTTATGAATTGTATGTTATAGAATGTTTCTATATAGTTTATATCTACCTGTGTGTAGCGAAAGAATGTGGAGTTTAACCAGTTAATTCATAATTATCTGATGGATTTGATTTGGAGCATCAGGCATCTCCTGGTGATTTGTGGCACAAAATCCACCTGACAACACATAGTTGACAAGGTGTTGATGATCCACGTGGGACTTCAGCCTTCTGAAAATTTTTGCTGCTCTGGTAACTTAAGTGTTTAGCAGTAAATCAAGTGAATAACTGTTTTCCAGGAAAACCTCATTTGAGGTTACATTTGAGGTTACTTTTTCCATGTAAACGCAAAGGAGAATGCGTTAATTCTCAATTATGTAATTCTGAATTATTAAGACAGAATTTCAAAACATCATATAACCGTGGCTCATAAAGTATGAATATGTGTTAGTTTTTCTCCTGAAAGCCAAGACTTAAGAGAATGATGCTGGAATGAGAAAATGCTTTGTCACTGTTGATCTGTGTGTTATTTCTTCAGAGTACTGTTAACAATAAATTTAGTTTTCTGTTCTGGTTGGCCTTTATGGTGCTATATCTATAGATACATTCATTTTACATAATTTTAGCCTCAAAATCAGACAACTGAGCCTGTCTTGGAAACATTGTATCGCCATGGTAACTGGGGTTAAAAGGGTTCAACTCCTACTGGTTGGGGAGACAGAAAAATACAACTCTTTATTTAATTCTGTCTTACTGTGTGTTCCTGTTTCATGTGTCAATGATTATCTGTCATACTATTGTCTCTGATCTAAATCATCTGTTTGTGTTAGCTCTGGTTTTTATTCATTATTGGTTATTATTTATTTATTATTCTGAAGAATATATATGTGTGAATCTCCCTTTATTATTCATCCCCTTCCATTTAAGAAAAGAAAAAAATCACTGTAGTAATTCAAATAACAGGAAACTAATAAAGTAATAATTAAGATACATTTTATAAATTGTAATTTAATCAATTATGATATTGCCTTTTAATTCAGTTGAGTTGAAAAAATATTAAAAAACAAACACACAATACAGTCCTGGACAATGACAGTGCTGTGCTGATGAGCAGTGGGCCAGAATATCTGTGGATAGATGTAGACATCTGATGGAGAGTTCCAGAAAACATCTGATTGCACCGAAAGCCTCAAAGGATTGTTAAGCAAAATATTATCTTATGAGTGATGTGACTTTTAATAATTCCTAATATTTTTTTGCTTATTTTTAAAAGTTATTTCCCTTTCTCAAAAACATTGTCAGGATTTTCATCAAATCTTTATTATTATTTTTGTCAATTTCAGCTTATTGGAGTGACAGCTATTTTTTTTCCTTCATTAATGGGAGGGTATGGATAAGTTGTAGACATGTGAACTAATGGTTTCAGTGCATACAACATTGGAGTTGAATCTTAGTTTCTTTGGCTGAATATTGCTCACTTCCTCAGGCTGGAAGCTGTAACTATAACCCTCTGCAGAGGCTCGGGTCTTTATCACAGGCTTGAAAACAATACCATATCTTCATTCAGTGGATAACCATGCAGGGCTTGTTGTTATCACAAATTCTGCTATAATCTGATTTTATTGGGTTTGATTCAAGATATCAAGAACAATATGAAACACCAGATCACAACTGAAATATTCAATTACTCAGTAATGATAAGCAGATCAGTACAGTATGATTGTATCACCTTTGGAAAGCTGTTATTTCCTCATATGATTACAATCAGGCATTTTGATGTTTAGAAGAAAAAGAGGAAATGAGTTTTGTCCAGAAAGTTTGAGGATGACTGATTGTCTCCTTACTGCTACATCGCCAAGCAGAGTCCATAACAAGCTCCTGCAGTACTTTGTGATAGCTGCTATTTGTCATATACTAAGATGAGATGGTGAAGAACTAAATAAATAGGTTTTCAGTGTTAGTTTCTCTCTGTTTGCATGATTAGCATTAGTAGATCCCCATAGGGCTGTTAGTTATCTGAATCTGTCATTTAAATCCAGCTTTATAGATGTGCCTCCTCCATATTCTAAAAGCTGTTGAATCTTTCCTCACTTCAAAATAAAAACCCCGAGTGTGTGTAATGATGTGGAAGGGATGGTATGCTCCATGGATCAGGATGTGTGGCTGGGCTTAGATCATCTGTAATCTTCTGATGGATGAAAGTTTTGCCATTATGAGTTCTTTTTTTAAGTAACATTCAGATTTTATTCTGTAACTTGGTAAAGCTGGTGTCCTTTAGTACAGTGTGGATGAGGTTGGTCCTTGCTTATTGATTAGTCAAAGGAATCTCAGCAGTGCTCCAGCATCCACTGTAATTTGAAGATCTGACTGTTTCCTTCCATGTGTCTGAGAAGTGTCTCTGCCCTGACTGATGATGTGTTTCGCTTCGTGCAGCGTGCTCACAGGCTAAATGGACTGTTGAAAGCATTTAATGCCATGACTCAAAAAACAAAACTAACACTACATTTCACCCCCGTGTCCTCAGCCAACACGGCACCAAGCCGCTCACCAGGGGTAAAAAAGCATGGAATACCAACAGCAGCTTTCCTCTGTGTGGAAAGCAGGGAGCACTGGGGATGTGGGGCAGAAGTGGTGGGGTGGGTGGGGGGGTCTGTCTTGATCAGTGGTCTTGATTAAGATTTATGTCCGAACTTTTCCTTTGCCTGCTGGTGGAGAAGCTTGCTCATGCAACCCATGACTTTGCTGTGATGAGAGAAGGGCCTCACCTAAATGTGCTTCATGACAAAGCATTTCCTCCTCTGCTCCACGTCTCCCTCGCACTCTGCAGAACATGTAGGCCAGTGGGACATGCTGGAAATAAATACTGTATTAAGGGCATTTTTGCACTTTAAGTGTGTTTGTGTTGCCACAGTGAATGTGAATAAAATGTAGAATTAGTCTTGTTCAGGCCAGGCTGGATTTATTGGATCACACATGATGAATTTTTTACTTAAACTAATTATAGATGTTCGTCCATAGATTAACATTTGGATTATATCAATCTTTCTATCCAGGAAAAGGAAGTTTTAACACATAAGCTTACATCTGTTCTGCCCTGATGGCCTGACTTTATTACTGTGCGCTTAAAACAATGTTCATTTGTGTTTTTGTTTCCAGGACAAGCCCTCCATACTGCTGTGCTGACCTGTACTCCTTACGGACAGGGGAAATGGTTAAATCTATCCAGTTCAAGACGCCAATCTATGATCTCCACTGCAACAAACAGTGGGTTGAATTAAAAAACCTACATTTTCTGATGCAGTGCATGTCTCTTTTCATCATGTGTCTGTTGTTTTCTCCATCCCGCAGCATTCTAGTGGTGAGCCTGCAGGAGAAAATTGCAGCATTTGACAGCTGCACCTTCACCAAGAAATTCTTTGTTACAAGTAAGCATTTCAGACTCATTATTTTAAGTCATTTTTCAAAGAAAAGTTCTCCAACTACACATTTATCAAACAAATAACATCTTTGGTATTAAAAAAAACTGAATTAGAATTAAATCAAGCCTTGTGCTTTACTCAAAAATCCTACTGGCTGTAACTCGAATAATAAAAGAGTGGATACAGCTTTGAACATTTTTAAACTTCTGTGTTAGAAATGACTTCATCACTCAAGCACCAACAGCTGCTGGAAGCAGCTACCTGGAACTCTGAAAATGCTTATAATTCATGCTAAGAAAAAAAAAAAAAAGAAGATGATGACTTTCATTTCTGATTATTTCTAGAATCTAATCTTAATGGCTATTGTGGAAACAGATCAGGTAGAGGTCAGGAAGTCAAAGAAAACCTGAAACTGCCTGTGGCATCCGGGGAAACCCCTAGAAATGGCCAGAATGGGATAAAAAAAATTCCTGTCTTAATGGCATGGCTTGTGATAAAACAGGACATTTTAGTCACTATGAGAAAAAAACCTTGGAGATGAAATGTCCAACCGTTAACTTGGGGTGTATCACCTGTGCTTTGAGGTTGTTTAAAAGCTAGGGAGTGTTTCAGTGGTATAGGGAGGAATAAATTCAGTTTATAGCAGTAAATGTTGAGAAGATGTATAAATGTATGAAAAGATGATTACTTGAACAAGTATTGACTCTAAACGTCCCTCAAAACCCACACTGGACTGTGTCAAGAGTGACAGGCTAAGCAGTTGTCTTCAGATGTTAGCATTGATGAAACTCCTCTGCAGGCAGAAGACAGTCTTATTTGTTGGTTTGTATTGCTGCAGGCCACCACAGCAGAGGGAGACACCTAGCCGGTCCTCATCATGCAGGGTGTTCCAGATGTGTAATCGCTCTGACCCATAGGCGCTGAAACCTTTACATGAGGCTGTGGAAGGACTGGCTGAAGCTCTGCATTGCGAGTGAGCTGGTTTTATCTAAACACAACTTTAGGCCTCAGAGTAAAAGTGTTTATGCATCCTCCTAGCTGGTGGCTGCATATCTGCTGCAGGAGGCTGTGAAAGAAAGACCAGACTGTATTACAAGACCATTGCTGTCCACTTAAGTCATTGACTGGAGTAAACTGACCTTACTGGCTGGCTTTAATGTGTCTCCTCGTTGTCTGCCTGCCTTCCCTATCAGCGTCTGGGCAACAGGAAACCAAACAGGCTCAATAGTTATTAATCGTTTCTGAATGTAGGGGCCTCCTTTTCATAACGTTGTTTGGTCTGTTTGCTCCATAAAAGCGGTAAACAAAGAGTCCTGTGATGTTCAGGGATCTGCTTTGGATAAGCCGTTCTGTCACTGCATGTTGGCCTCGTCTCCTCAGATGTAATGATGCATATGTCATGTTTTTCTAAGCACTTACTGTTTTCTGCCCGTGTTTAGAGGCTGTGCTGTGTGAAACAGTCAGTGGGCTTTTGGCTCGGACACCGTGAACGTGGTTTGGCACCTCCTACGTGTTTGCCGCAGATTGTCTTTGGCTACATCGATGACTTATTTCCATCAAAGAGAGACTCTTATTACAGAACTTATTTTGTATAATCAGACTAATTGTTGACTTTTAAAACCTTTTAGTCGTGTTTGCTTCCCGTGCATATACTATCTGACCTTATAAATTGATATTTTCATTCTTGTTGCACGTTTTGCTCCTCACAGATTTGCTTCAGAGTTGTGGTGAACACAATCCAACTGCTCCACAACTCGTTGGATAAGACATGTAATGCTGCTCTTTTCATTGGCCCAGACACAGTCCTCACATTTGGAGACGGATGATTGGGGACTCCTCAGATGGACTGTTGATTAAATGAAAGACGGAAAATGAAAAAGCCACAATAAAAACAATATTTAGTGTCATGTCTGGACCCTGCAGCCCTATCATTGTTTGTTACTGATTGCTTCTGTGCATTTTTCTCCACTTAATGGTTTAAAATGATCCATTTTCTCCAGTGTCTCTGTGTGTCAGCAACTGTTTTTCTTATTGGCCGTCATGTGCAGCCCCATTAGAAGATAGGATTTTCTTGACTCTGTGGTTTACAAAGCCAATAAGTAAAACTACAACCGTTTTTTTACAGATTGTAACATCCTCTTTTACTGATTTACTTTTCTATCAGAAAGGACTCATTGGATTTAAAAAACTGAATATTTAAACACTGACAGTTAGAGAAGCCGGATCATCTGTTTCTACCTTAAAGGTTTCTTCCATAATTTAGATGGTCAAGCTCTGTCTCCTCTCTCTGTTCTCCACCCAGGACCTCAAACATGTTATTTCACCGCCCAGGCTCCCT
>JAVQJG010054814.1:0-40423 GCA_036024015.1 Craterocephalus amniculus | reverse complement strand
TTTTAAGTTGTGAAACAAACTTGTAAAACACGTTGGCAAGCCCTGCCACTGTAAACAATGAAAATATAACTTTCACGCATACAGTTGTACAGGTGAGGGAAGGCAACGTCGGCAAAATACTTCCGGCTAAGAAAATCTCGATTTTTAAAAAATTTTATCCTCATTAATAGCAAATTTGATTTATCGATAAATCGATTTATTGCCCAGCCCTACTTGATGCTCATTTTTAAGTTAGTTTCATAAAACATGTCATCTTGCAGGCCAGACTGGACAATTTTAAAATGGTGAAAGCTTGTGTTCCAGCTCTGACATCTGAGCCTTCACTGATAAGCTCTCCTCTCCTTGAGCCAAAACCAATGCGTTGATAGCAATTTTCTCCACTGCTGCCTCTTGTTTAGCGTAAGTGATGCTTGAAAGGATGGAGAGTTTTGATGTTCTCTGATCTGTACTGATGCCAGTATTATTTTCAATGCTGTAACGTCAAGGTTATCATCATTTAGAGCGTGCAGGGGAGGACAACAGATGATGTCTTCAACCTTCAGCCCACTTTTGCTTTTCTTGCATGGAGCCATTTAGTTATTTTTAGGTCTCCTTCCAGTTTGTTCCTGATTCATATAGCTTTAAGCAGACTCCTACACTCTGAGGCACTACAAACAGGCGAGGACAAGAGTGCATCCCATAAAATGTCCTGATTTCAAACAACCTGCATAGATGTATATTGTAGCCTTCCTTGTTATTTAGTTTTTTTTGTTTTCCATATAGGCCTCTTTAACAAACAGCGATGTGATCTTCCTGAAGCTTCATGCACCATGGGATGTTCTCTGCCGCTATGCAGAGCTCATGAACATCCGCATGCCTTTTAGGTGAGACAAAATCTTCAAATATAAAGAATGAATGAATAAAAAGTTGGATTTCTAAAGCAGATCCTTGATTAGCTTAAATCCTAAATAAAAATCATAGATTCTAGCTTACAGTCATCCTCTTTGCTGACAATATCAGTGTATAATGCTTACAGATTAATGGCACCAACTGCTGATTAATAGAATATCTCAACACCAAATGTAAAAATGTGCACAATGTATCTACCCTGTTTCTTATGCTTATCTGCACATAGGAGGAAGATGTTTTACATGCACAAACGGCACAAGTTTTTGAGCAGGTGAGCGTTTAGTCTAAGAGACAACGTGCAAGGTGACAAAGCGAATGTTCTGCAGCTTTTCTTTTGCAGGATGGAGAAGCGCATCAACAAATTTCGCGGGTGGCTTCCACGCAAACCCATGAAATTTGACAGTGAAACTCTACCCGACTTGGAGGAGAACGAAAGCTTTACGGCCCCCTTCAGTCGATCCAGGATCCATCAGTGAGTTTTCTTATGCAGCAACATACAGTCATGTAAAAAAAAAAAAAGAATAATCTAAGTTATTATGTGTGGGGGGATGATATCAGTTTTTTTAAAAAGAAAGAAAAAAGGAAATCATAATTTCTTAGCAGATACTAAAATCAGGTAAATAAAACTGCACTCATGTACCGTAATTAGATTACAATGTTTTTCTAAATGCATTTCCTAAAAAGTAGGGATGGGAACGACACGGTTTTTGGACTGTCGATTGTGACCCTCATGTCGACTTTTTGTCGAATTGTCGGCCTTTTTTTTTTTTTTTTTTAAAGCAGCGGCAATGCCTCGGGTGGAAAATATACCACACTATTGTAGCCTACCAGTTCATTTTGGTCTCAAGACATGGCTTTAATATCCAATATGACCATTAAAACAATGGTAATTAAAACGAGATTAAGATCAATTTCAAATGTTTATTCAACATCATTGCAAACAAATAGCACGCGCTTCTTGCGACTTCGGATGGGGCCATGTAGGGCTACTCCGTGATATAGTCCTCTCCGAAGAATGAAACCATTGCATCAACAAAAAGTCCCATCCCTACCTAAAAGACATAAAAGCAGATTTCTCATGACCATTTTTTTTTTTTCCAGTTTCATCATCCACAACAAAGACACATTTTTCAACAATGCCACCAGAAGTCGTATCGTGCACCACATCCTTCAACGGGTCAAATATGAGGAGGGAAAAAACAAAATGGGTGAGTTTTGCTTTTGAAATTCAGAGTAGAAATGTGAGGTTACTTTGGAGGAAATCAGAAATAAAGAGATGGCATGTGACCTTTAGACACAATTCTGAATTTGAAGCACAGTCAAAGTCTCCTTAATTTTGTTAAGAAAGGCAACTGGGTGAGAATCTCACACAACTGCACTAACAGCAGTTTCCTCTTTTTATCTTTGCAGGGCTAAATCGTCTTTTGAACAATAACTCATACGAGGCAGCGTTCCCCCTTCATGAGGTAATTTAACTGATCCCAGAGCTCTTCTCTCCCTCATTAGCACCACCTGTTTGAAGTAATCGCTGTTTCTACATTAAATACAAACATTGTGCAGGTTGTATATCTGTGCATTTGTGCACACGTTAACAGGGAAACTACCACAGCAAAAACCCCATCAGAACACACGGAGCAGAAAACCATCGACACCTGCTGTACGAGTGCTGGGCCTGGTGGGGAGTTTGGTACAAGTACCAGCCCCTGGACCTCATCAGGTAACAACATGGAAACAATTACTCTTTGCTTTGTTGCTCAAGTTAACGGCAAGCCCTTTATTTACATCAACAGCTCAGGTTACCAGGAGGCCTTCACTTCTCTTGTCTTTATTATCATATTTATCTGCAACATGATACACACTGTAAGTATTTATACCTCATTTTAAAAAAGAAGAGGTGTTCATTTACGACTCATGTAGAGATGTATTTATTTGAGAATTCTCATTAGCTCATACTAATGTGTGAATTGTAGGATTTGGTTCAAGAAACGTAATATTTTTAACCGCAGAGAAGGATTTTTCCATAAAGGGTCTGGAAGTTTAGCAAACTAAATTATATTGATCACATTAAACCAATTAAACTTTGAATTTCCCATTTCTGATTCACATATTGTACTGACAAGCCTGCATTTTATTTTTTTTCTTACACTCCTATTGGACATCAACCATTTCTTATTTCCACTAAATCTATTATAATATGCCTGCTTTTGACTGATTCCTTGTTTTTATTCAGCATATATGGAATATCAGATTTGTAAGCAGAACATCATGGTGGATTATTGGTGTCATATACTTTTATATGTTTCTATTACAACCCAATGAATGTGTTGATTCTGAACAGAAGTCTGCAAACTTTAGACAAGCTTTTCATATAAATCTGTATAAATATGGATTAACAGAATAAAACAGTTCTTTTGCACCTCTGCTGTTTTATTCAGGAGGTATTTTGGGGAGAAGATCGGCCTGTACTTCGCATGGCTGGGCTGGTACACAGGGATGCTGTTTCCTGCAGCTCTGGTCGGCCTGCTTGTATTCCTGTACGGTGTTTTGACCCTGGAGCACTGCCAGGTCAGGTAAAGACAACCCCTTTGTGTCCATGGAGCTTGATGTTGCATTTCTGTGGAAGAACAGACCTCACTCTTAACAGTTTGTTTATTCTGCAGTAATCCTTCTTTAAGTGTAGATCCTTATCGGTAAAAATCCTATAGCAAAATTCATTTAGTATTGCAGTTGAAGCAGCAAAGTGTGAAATTGGCTACTGTTGATGTTAAATGCTGCTCAGTTCAAACAAAGGACATTAAACCTTTGTTGGACTCTGGTTGGAATAGGTAGCACTTAGAAGAAAATATGCTGTGTGTAATTAAAAGTGTGGTTGGGAACAACACAACCCTGATCAATAACTTCTAGAGAAACTGCAGATTGCTGTAGTCTCATTTCTCTGTTTTGGGTTTTCCCATGTTGTTTAAAGGCACTCTGGGTATTTCTGGAATTGCAATGACAGCTTGACCAGATTTTCATGGATTAAATGTTGTTGTCCTTCAGCAAAGAAATCTGCCAGGCCACTGACATCATCATGTGCCCCATCTGTGACCAGTATTGCCCGTACCTGAGGCTGTCAGACAGCTGCATCTACGCCAAGGTACTGTCACAGCATCATCTGCTGTGTGCTTTGTTACTGTTCTCCAACTAAAAAATGTGTCAGTGGACCAGCTAACATTAAATAATAATCAGAATATGATCATATTTTGAGTTCTTTGTTCTATTTTCATTCTGCCTAAGCTTAATTTGATCAAACTTCTGTCTTTAATTTAAGGTCACCCATTTCTTTGATAATGGGGCAACTGTGTTCTTTGCTGTATTCATGGCAGTTTGGGGTAAGTCTGTAAAATGTATCTCTTCATTAAACAAATCTAACTTTCTGTGTAAATATTCTACATGAAAACCCTCTATAAACTCTTTCATTTACCTTGAACAATTCAAACCTGCATTAAAAGCTCCACATTGCTCATGATGTCACTTCTTGTTATATAGGCTTCACCTGTGTCCCATTGACTGATTTATCACCCTGATAAAGGCGGTGTGTACAATACATTAGCCACTTCTTACAGCCTTTTAGTATTTTTTGGCCTTAAAGAGTTCCTTGGTCACCTTTTTCTCTCTTGCCACACCATCCTGCATCTATTTGCACCTTTTCCCCACCTACATTTACACAAATACAAAGGACACACCTTGCAAATAAGCAGCAACATTCATCAATCATGTTTCTAATAATCACTTGACAGCATTAATATGGACTCACCTTTTAGCTCTGTTTTGGGTTTCACTGGTTGCTTTGGAAAACATCAGGATCTGTAGTAACTGGGTGTTTCACCGGCTAGCTAGTATTATGGTTTATTAATTTTGTTTTATCCATTGTTTTTATGTAAATTCCGACTGTGCGGCTTTCATTTTCTTTTTTTTTCTTTTTTTGTTGACCCTTTAATATTTCATTTTGAACATCACATCAGATTATCATAAAAGAAATCTTTAATATACAGAGTTTTGTTTACATGGTATAAAAACCATTTTGGAAAATCAGGAGCTTAACATGACTGAACAAGGTCCCAGGGTATAGAAGGACCCATAGAAACTGTTGTGTGTTCGTATGTTTCCACTGGAGCTGACTTGGCGGGCGATGAGGCATCAGCAGCATCATTGCAAACTGAATATCTCGGTTTTTCAGAAATGCCTCGGTGAAAGAATGAGCAGTCTGAAAGGACACAAAAAGAGTTTTCCAAATTACTATGCTGTTTTTTTTGTTTTTTTAAACTATTGAATTTGACAACAGATGTCACAGTTATGTGCTGCATCTACCACAAAGCCACAAATCAGTTCAGATTCCTCACACCAACATTCAAATCGGTCTGAAAAAGACTTGAGTTTCTTTTGTGCTGCTTATCAGAATGAAAATGTTGTATACCAGGAAAAATGAATGTCTTACAGGTAATATGTACTATATAGCTGGTAGCATATCATCCATTTTCACATCAATACAGCGGTTAGACACTAAATTTTGCCTCCAGGGAAACTGTACAAGGCATTGCTGCATCCCCCATCCTAGGCTGAGTTTCCAACATCTGATCTGGATCAAAGCTGAAAAGAAGGCTCAGCTAATTTGTCCCTCCTCTGGAAATCCTTGAATGTTAATTTGTCCGTATAAGTTCTTGAGTGATCCTTCTAACAAATAAAAACTAAAACGCCAGTGGAACGTCATTTATTCCACTGAAGAGTTACTAAAAACGAATAACAGCTGCTGCTACAAACTATGCCAGCTCAAACACCGTCACCATCTGTGAACTGCTGTTTTACATCATGTTCAATGTCTAATATAAAAATATTCTTTATTTTACAACTCGCCGACCTAGTACTGTTTGTCACTTAACAAGGGGAAAATTTATTCTAATTATATTAATGTAAAATATTAAAACATAATAATAAGTTGAGTCATGAAGTATTTTATTTAAATGAAAATGTCTGGTTTAATAAATAACCATTAAGTATAGTTATAAAAACACATTGTGTATTGGTTTCATTTGTGTCATGCCATGTCATCACAACCCTTTTGCTTTGTGAATTTTGAGAGGCATTGTAAGTAAAGAACCCAAGCTACTGCACAGCAATTCTCACCTCTCAGCTTATTAGCAGACTCTGGATGTTTGAGAGACTCTTGTACTTTGCTGTCAAACCTCCAACATCTCAGCATGCAGAGCAGAACAAAACACAGCTGGAGAGCAAAGGTCAACACGCCCAGCACGATGACGGTGTTGTTCACTGCTGCGGGTGAAGAGCAAAGAAGACAAATGCTTTAAACATAAAGACAGCTTTCTGAGTTGTTGATTTAAAAATAAGAGAATATTGCAGTTGTTCACGCATGTTACAAAAGCAGCCTCTTTTTCCGTTAGTAATTCACACACATGTCCTCATCGCAGAGGATATCCTATCCATTTCTATCTCAGAAACCTTTTATGTTGTGAGATTTGCAGCCATCATGTGGCTGAAGCAAAATCAAAATAGGATTTCACTTATTGAAAATGTCTAGCTAATAGGAAAGTAATATTCAACAAGCAAAAGATGATCATATAAAATAGTTTGTACCAGCTGATGATGGCTGTGGTGTTGACTCCCAGTAGGTTACATCTGGTTTAGATAAGCCCACGGTCAGGTTCTGGCTGTGAATAAACCCCATTAGGCATCCCTCGTGTATAAAGATTCTATGTATAGCCTGAGGGAGAAAAAAAACATTTCTTAAGAATCAGAAAGAGCAGATTATTTGTCTCTGGACTTTGTTAACAGGCTAACATAATACTGTCACTTGAAGACCAACTAAAGGTTTTCTTGAACATCAAAAGATCATTGAGGCAGCCAGAAAACAAGCATTGTTAAAAAATGAAAAGATCCAACATGTCAACACGCTGCCAACCCTTTTTGATTTTGCATGTACTTAATTATCTTTCAGCTGATATTTTAGCACATCTACAGGTAGAAAGATTCCCACTATCATAGCCTTTAAGTGTCTGCAGGGAAAGTATGCACAGTTTAGCACATGATGGCAAAATCAGCTATTAAAGCTTCAAACGTGCAACCAACTTGTAAATAATTAACCATTTTAAGCATATTCGTCAATTTAGTTTTAAACTTTCAGAAAAGCTTAAATATTGAAAAGATTTTCCAGTGAAGAGAAAAGCTGTTCATCTGAATTTTTTAAGATAAACTACATTAAAGTAAAGTTAAACATAAAACTAGACATGAACAAACACTATTGGATATGTTATGCAAGTTGCCTGTGCAGATCAAGACAGAGACTACAGAGCTTTGATGAATCTTTAACTCCGTGAAGGCTTAAGTTGTTTTCACAGTCTCCAGTACAATCTAAATAAAAGTCTGATGGAAAGTGGATAAACATACTGACCTTATAGTTGTCTCGGCGCCGATCCTGCTGCTGTCCTAATGAATGTATTTTTGGGTTCACCAGCAGCAGAGAATCTGTTCAAATCCCTTCATTAAGGCTCTTCAGAAGCACGCTCCCCTGCTGGCTCCCTGGGAAAGCGGTGCCCTCTCAGATAGCTGAACACTCACAGTCAAAACTTCAAACGGGGGATGTGTACATGACAAAGAAGATCCACTAAAAGAATGGCTTAGATAATGAAGATAGAGGCCATTGATCAGTGCAAGAATTCTGCAGCCGTTTTCAGCAGAAGAAGGCAAACATGTGCTCAATAATTAAGCTATCCACAGGACTTTGTTCAGCAATACAGTGCCAGCCCTGCATGAATCAGCACTATGAACAGCCTCGCTGCTGTAATCGTGCCTTGTAAATACAGTTTGAATAACTTGACACCCAAACAAACCCGCTATCTCTAGATAGTATGGACTAAGCCAATCAGAGCCAATAAACAAGGATTGATTGGAATTTGGCTTTCATGGTGCAACATAGAAAGCACACTCAATGGCTGGCTTGTCACTTTTGTTGGCATTTTGTTCAGTGGGATAAAAAAAAGCCTCATTTAAAATGTTTTGAAACTTCTAGTTGTGATTTATAATGTACAGCCTTGAAATTGTACTGCCAACTGTGCGCTAATTTATCAAATTTATGATGATAATCTTAATGCTTTGGCCAAATGACTCTACTCTTCCTAACATCAGGGTACTGTCTTTAAAAACACAAGTACGGTATGCATTCATGCTAACAAGTTTAACTGTTGGCCTGCATTTTTTTGCATGCAGGTGACATTTGCCTTTAATGGTTGGTAAAAGTAAAAACCTAAAAACAGGAATGTATAGAAATGCAACTAGGAACATGTCTCAGAATATCAACATCAATGTGTGCCAGACACAAATTATCATGTTACTCAAAACAGCTTCTTATTGTGATAATATACTGATATGTGACTTAAATGTAGCTCAGATACATCCAACTGGACAGGAGATGCCAATGTTTTATTGTATATATAAAAACAAAAATGATACTAATGCTTTTGACAGACTAGAAATCTTTTGCAGGGAATTAAACACGCTCTGTTCGTGTCTTTCAGCAACAGTCTTCCTGGAATTCTGGAAAAGACGCAGAGCTGTCCTCGCATACGACTGGGATCTCATTGATTGGGAGGAAGAGGAGGTGATGTCCAACTCAGCTTTTTTTCTTATAAAATCAATCTAGTGAGAGAATTTGGGGGCAAAAAGAAAATCCCACTGATATTTGTGCTCAGACTTATTTAACTTGTTACTGATCGTGAGGCCTTCATAGCAGGTTAACTTGGAAAATTGTATACCTATCTGACAAATTTCTCAGCCCATGTCACTAAATACTGTAAACATTTAACATACGTTTAACCAAAAAATGTATACACTTAACCAAAAAAAAGACTTGTTCTTATAACCTCACCAAGGGAGAATTTCTCCAAGCCTAAAATCTACAAATTTAAACACCTTTTCATTGAATGCAGGGGCAAAATCACATCTACTACATCCCTCCAAAGTTGGAAAGAAAATTTTTGAGGTTCAAAATGTTCTTACTAGAAAAATCTTCAAAAGGTCTTTCTATCAAAGTGTTTACAAGCTTGTCCCTGTCAAAGAACACTTCGTACTGAACAGATAAGACAGATAATGAAGTCTGACTCTGGTTTTATGTCACATAGTCTCGATATAGCAGTTTACTATGAATGAAATACTATTTTTGTGGTTTAGTTATAAACTACTTATGTCTGTTATATTTAATATGAAACTCCCTAAAGCACAATGGTGAGTCCAAAAGGACACAACTTTAGTTTTTTATATTACATGACAATAAGAAATATCTCAAATGACCTTAAAAATGTCATGCTTAAACATATTTTTTATCAACTAGCATATTTAAAGATAACAGAATGCAGATTATAAAAAGTTTTATTTCATTGCTAAGACATTCAGAACCCCCCTGAGGACCCAATACATCAAACTGGTCCACACTGACTAGCAAGTGTGGTCCATTACTGTTTGTTTGTTTTAATTCAATTTAATGAAAAACAATACAATTAAATAACATATCATTCAGTTATAATTAAGCCAATTTTCATCTTTTATAACTTTTTTCAGACTTCATTTATTTGAATTTCTATAAAGCATTTAGCCTTTTCTTCAATGGAAGGGTAGGAATAATTTTGTGCATATGCATGTGTGTGCTCTAAAAAAAATCACAAGAAGCAAGGGAATTTGCATTTGGGTGATTATTTTCTTTCACTTTTCTTCAATAACACCGTCTGGTATTAGGCCCATACTTTTTTGGAAATCCGATCACCTTCACAAAAGAATAAAGATTGTGTTTCTTCTAAATGAGAATCAAAGCTAAACATGTGGGTTGCAGATTTTGTCTCCTAATTTGTCAAGGCTCACTGTTCTTCCACTTTTCTCACATTCTTTGTCCTCCAGGATGAAATACGCCCACAGTTTGAGGCTAAATACTCCAAGAAAGAGCGGATGAACCCCATCTCTGGAAAACCTGAGCCTTACCAGGCCTTCACTGACAAATACAGTCGCCTCCTTGTCTCAGCATCCGGAATATTCTTCATGGTGAGTTTGGGGTGTATATAGCCACATTTGCCAGCTTTTGTCTTAGTGCAAAATCATCTGTGCTGCTACTTTTAGTAGTAAACTTATCCGTCTATCATTTCTGTTTCTGTTTTTCTCACTGCAACGTTTCAGATACTGGTGGTGATTGCTGCCGTGTTTGGGATCGTGATATACCGCGTGATCACCGTCAGCACCTTCGCCGCCTTTGGTTGGGCACTCATTAGGAACAACTCTCAGGTGGCGACCACAGGCACAGCAGTCTGTATCAACTTCTGCGTCATCATGCTACTCAACGTGGTGAGTTCCTGCTGCCTGTTTATTCCTGCAGGGGGTGCAGATCAAAAATGTAGAAAAACTGATCAGTAACTAATATTACAGATACCTAATATGAAGTAATCATGCACATAGAAATATATATATTCTTTTTGATATTTGAATGTTTTATGATTATCCACACTCTTTGTAAAAATGACTTTATTTCCATTTTTTACAGCTTTATGAAAAAGTTGCTCTTCTACTCACAAATTTAGGTAAGTTAGTTGCATTATTTTAAGTTTCTATTATGATAACTACCATTTATATAATTATAAGTGGCATAGATGGGTCTTGTTGTGAGTATCTTAAAAAAAAAGTATTCAACAATGTCCAAAGTTTTTTTTTTTTTAATTATTATCCTATGATTTTTTCTTCCTCTGTGGTAACAGAGCAGCCAAGGACTGAGTCAGAGTGGGAGAATAGTTTCACCTTCAAGATGTTCCTCTTTCAGTTTGTCAACCTCAACAGTTCAACTTTCTACATCGCCTTCTTTTTGGGGAGGTGAGAAGACTGTGCACATTTCACAAACATGTTCTAGTTAGAGTGATCACAGATATCTAACCCGGAACCTTGCCTTTATTCAAAAAACAAAGCAGCATACCCATCAGAAAATAAAGAAAAAGTTTAAAAGAGAACAGAAATAGCTGAACATTAGATGAAAAATAAGAAAGAATTTGGTATGCCATATACAAGTTATTCAGCTTTGTTTTATGTTTTCCATGCATTTTGGCATTTTGCCCATAAATGCATAAGAAAGATCTCCCGTCAAACAAGCAGTTTCTTCTACACCACATAAATGCCATTTAGGCTGTTTGAAATAAGATCCAGTTGTTAATATGCACCTGTACAGAAATGGACTATTTTACACTGCCTGTTTGCTCCAAACTTACATCACCGACCAGAAATCAATGCACCTCTTTTCATAGAACTTTCTAAGGGATGTAAAGTGCTCTCAGCCTTTGCTACTTGAAAGAGAGAGCGTTCAGGTATCAATATAAAAGATTTCATCACAGACAAATTCTTTGAATCCTTCAAATTGGTTGTGCCGATTTATCCAAACTCCGGCACGGTGACGCTGTAACTTGTGGTTTGCTTTTTTTCTTGTTCGACAGATTCACAGGCAGGCCAGGTGCATATCTACGCCTCATCAATCGCTGGAAACTTGAAGAGGTGAGTAATGATTTACCTCTTCCCATGGGAGAACAACAGCAAAGCATTATGGATCCAAGTATTTCTAAATCGGAACATTAAGCTATTACTGTATGCCCAACTGCCAAGCGTTTAACCCCCATCAGCAGTAAGTGCTACTTCTGGGAACATGCAAGGAAAATAGCACAATGGCTGAAGTGGTCTACAAGGACAAAAAGCCTGAGCTGTCACTTTTTGGTGCTGAGCTAATGTGCTCCCACTTATCTTCCCACAGCGGCACAAATGAAAATATTCTCTTATTAGACATGTACAAACTTCAGTCAGCTTTTTGCATCCAGGGGAATGGGTGCTGAGCCGAAGAACTTGTGGCTGTAAATGCAAATTTCAAATAATGTGGAAGGCCGTTGGGACGCCATAAAAAGGGTTTAAATAATACTTTTGGGCTGTGGTAACAACAAGGGGCCAGGTCATGTCAAGTACATGTGTTCACATCTGGTGTTTCAATGTGTTCTGCATGGGATCAGATCCCAGTTACCCGATCTCCATTTCAATGAACACAGAGCCTTTGCTGTGCAGTCAGCTGTCAGCTGTGCACCAGGTCAGGACATCAAAAGAGCTACAAAAGTTCCTGTAAAATCACTGAGGCAATCAGCCCCTCATTTTTATTATATTTCAGATAAGCATGTTTCAGATTCACCTGAATTGTATTTAATAAAAGTTATGTAACACAAGCAATATGAAAGAAATAAAATTAGCATAAATTAATTTTTGTGATCTTACAAAATGATGCACCTGCTTCACACACTGAAGCTTCTGTCCCCTGAAATCATGCAGCCCAGCAATCAGCTGTTTCCTGCATAACTGGATGCACATGCGACATGATGTTTGTAGAGCTGAGATTCTTATCATTCAATTGATACAAACAACTTTACATCTTGGGTATACTGAACATGAAGAAATATTTTTATTAAAAACTAAGATTAAACACAGGATACAGTTAAAAACTTCTGGTAATCCACTGGTAAGATCCGGCAAGACAGATCAGTAGCTTTGGAGTTGTCTGCAGAAATGAACATTAAAGATTAAAAGCATTGACCGGTTTTACATTATTATAACAATACAGACAGAATTGGTGCTAATGAATAAGATCTGAATGCATCCTTAAAGTGGTCCCACCCACTTTACCCTAACATTTAGATCAAATCTGTGTAGTTAGTTAGATCAGTTAACAATGGAGCGGACCTTACAAAACCTCAGTGACTGATACAGTAGCACACATTGTCCTCAATGTCTTTTTACTTCAGTTCAAATTTGCTGTCATTGACCCAGTCTTTTTAATTTCCTGCTGCTGCAGTGCCACCCCAGCGGCTGTCTCATTGACCTCTGTATGCAGATGGGGATCATCATGGTGCTAAAACAGACATGGAACAACTTAATGGAACTCGGCTACCCGTGAGTTATTTATTATTTCCTTATTTATTTATCTTTGTTCTGTTACTATAACACATCTATTAGTATGACAGTAGATCATTCACATCACAACATGTGATTCGGACCAATATGCTAATACACTTCCAGTCAACAAACAGTTACAGTCTGATATATCGCCTTTAGCTTGCAGATTGCAGCAAACATTCACTGGGGCATCATTTCAATGAGATTCTGCAATGAATCACCTATTTCCATCCAGAGTTGCATTCAGTTTTCTTGCTGATGGAGTCCAGCCACAGCCGTCTCTAGGATATCCCAAAGACTCTCGCTGGGGTTCAGGTCTGGACTCTAGTTGCTCATACATAATGAAAAAGATGCTTATACTCTCACTATTTACAGTAGAACTCATGTTTTTTTTTATTTTTTATTATTTTATTAAATTTAACATCGCAGTCATCTTATGACCACATTTCTTCCTGAAAGATGATAGATCACCCATTAACCTTCCAGTTTCTAATTATGCATTGGACAGTTTTTAATAGTTTAATAGTGTCAGCATCTACTTAGATGTTTTATTTGCTTGATGCCAAAAACTGGATCTTTCTGAAACAGATTAACATCTTTTCCATGAACATCGTTGTTTAAGAAATAGGGGCTTTACATTACATTAGTTACCGTAGGGTTGAATAACCTGCTGCAGTGTAACATTAATTTCAGAAAAAGCACAAATGAATATTGATTCAGAAATAACAGGTGCCCCCGAAATGAGCTGCTGGACTGGTTTGGATAATGTAACAGAAGAAACTGGATTTCTTTCAGACTTATCCAGAACTGGTGGACTCAGCGGAAGCTAAGAAGAGAGCACGGCCATAAAACTATTGCCAGCTTCCCGCAATGGGAGAGAGACTATAACCTGCAGCCAATGAATGCCAACGGACTCTTTGATGAATACTTAGAGATGAGTATGTCGTATCACGATTTCCCTGCATGTTTCATATTGCAAAAGCTTGCAAACAACATTTAATATGATGGATTTTAAGGTTACCTCACTAACTCTACAGTTTAATCTGCAATGATAAAAATCTAATTTTCTAACAAGAATTTTTGCCATCATGTGATCCACCAGCTGCAATCCATGTTATGTAATTGTGACATTGACTTGCAGCGGATTGAATTGAAGCTTAAAGCTTTTCCATGTGCCCGTTTTTTTTTCCTCTTTATTTTTTTTTGTTCCAACATATCGATGGTTGTCTTATTTGGATTTTTGACTGACTGGATTAATTTTTTATAAAATGTTTATCAGAGCTGCTAAAAGTTTGTTTTAAGAGCAAGGAAGATGCACAGCAACATAACGGCAGCATTTTTAGACTCATTGTTTTGCATTTCAGTCTGGAACTTGATTGTTTCCCAAATGCAAACACAAAGTTCAAACACTGACCAGTGAATTCAGAAACTAACTGTAATTTTACATTAAAGAATCAAAGGTTTATTTACTTTAAGATATTTTTAACAATAGCTTTATTGTATATATATAATCTGTGAGCGTCTGTGGTTGTTTTTTTAACATGTCCAACTTATTAAATCTATAATTATATACATTTTATTTAAAATTTTACAATCCTGATTTCAAGAAGGTTGGGATGCTATGAAAAATGTAAATAAAAACACAATGCAGAAATCTTCAAACACACATATACATATTTTATTCCCATGGGACATAAACAATATATCAAGTGTTGAAACTGAGACAATTCTACCATCTCATGGAAAATATGAGCTCATTTGCAATTTGATAGCAGCAACACATCTCAGGAAAGCTGGAACAGGGACAACAAAAGACTGGAAAAGTGATATGTACACATCAGAAGACAAATGTAGGAGCATTTGAGATCTAATTAGGTTAAGATGTTAATCGGTAAAATGACTGGGCACAGGAGAAGCATTTCAGAGAAGCAGAACTTCTCTGATGTAAAAATAGACAGAGTTCTAGCAGAGGAGAGATGTTCTCTGTTCAAATGGATAAAATGTGAAACTCTTCTCGGAAAGCGTGTCCTGCAGACCATCGAGCTTGTTATCAGCAGACAGTTGGAAAGCCTGCATCTTTGATGCAGTGGGGTTGCATTAGTGTTGATGGTGTATGCAGCCTCCACATCTGTATAGGCTAAATCAATGCTGAAAAGCACATCTGCACCCAACCAGACAGCGTCTCTTTCAGGGAAGGCCTGCCTGCAGTTCAGACCTCACATAAAAGTTCACAAAAAAAATAATAATTTGGATCATCATGAAAGAAAAATAAATAAAATCCATCAAAAATCCTGCATCAGCCCAGAATGGGTCAACATTCCTCTCATAAAACTACAGCAACTGGTGTCCTTACCTTTTTTTTAGGAGAAAGGGGGTACTACAGTACACCCGGTTATTTACAGAGACGCATTGCTGCCTTCTTTAAAATAGATCATATTTAAATGAAATGGTAAAATGTCTCACTTTCACCATCTGGTGTGTTGTTCATGCTCTATGGGAAATAAAATATGAGTTGATTTGCAAATCATGGCATTTAGATATTTATTTTTTTATTCTTTTAAGTTTTAGACAATATCCAAACTTTTGGGGAATTGAGGTTGTGTATCAAGGACGAAAGAAAAACTTAAGCATCTCAAGTAAGCTCACTTTCTTCATACCTTTATTAGGTTAAAAAAAAACATTTAAAACAAGCAAAGCCTACATCACAAACACACACCTGCGAAAAATCAATGTCATCAAGTATTCAAAAATAACTAATCTACTCCTTACTGATAGAGCAGTAAGGAGGAGAACACAAGCACATACAGCTGTGTTTGTGTTAACTGTGCATAGCACTCAATAAACAGGATGTAATGAGCCTTCCGGTTAATGGAGGATTAGAAGGAAACAAAGTGATGTGAGCAAGAAAAAAGACTGACACTCATTTAACTGCATTTTCAACAACAGATCTTCTGTAAGACTTCATAAAATCAAACTGTGGCTATTATCAGGTCTCAAATAAAACTGTAGAGAGCAATACATAAACAAATCCCGGCGAATGTCAGTGATAGGTATGACAGTGCTCAAGCGTTAGCATGGTGCCCTGCTCAAAACCCACATGTGATCAGAAAAGGTTTGATGATGAGGATGGGGGGGAAATGTAGGAAGTGTGATGCTCTATGCGTCCATATGGGCCATAAATGTTAGGAAAGTTTTTATGTAAAACACTACTCTGATTTGAAGCTTGGCATGTATTTACATCTCAAATTAATCCTTTAAGGTCAGATTTTTAAGCATCAGACCAGAACAGGACAGAATGGGTCCAACCTGCTTTGATGGCTTAGAGTTAAACCCGAAGTTGCTAGAAAAGACCCCTTAAGGCTTGTGATTTGTTTTAGTTTTACAGTTTGGTTTCACCACCATCTTCGTGGCAGCGTTCCCTCTCGCTCCCCTTTTGGCGCTGATCAACAACATCATTGAGATCCGATTAGATGCCTATAAGTTTGTCACACAGTGGCGGCGACCTCTGCCAACACAAGCCAAAGACATAGGTAAGGAAAAATAAAGCTCCTTCATGGTTTAGGTTTTACTTAAAACTTTAAAAATAAAAACTTTTATTTTAAATGCAGGGATCTGGTATGGCATTCTGGAGGGCATCGGCATCTTGTCTGTCATCACCAACGCTTTCGTCATCGCCGTTACCTCAGACTTCATCCCTCGCCTTGTTTATGCCTACAAGTACGGGCCTTGTGCCGGTCAAGGCCAAGCAGGGGAGGGGTGAGACATGATTATACAGCTTTCTCTGTTTAGCACTGGTCACATTGTGTAACATTTAGAGTTAAATGCTGTGTGGGTTGATTAGAATTTTTTTTTCTCAGATGTATGAGGGGTTACGTGAACGCCAGCCTCTCCATTTTCCAAGTGTCTGACTTCGAGAGGAAATCACAGCCAAGGACAAACGGCTCGGAACTCTTTGAAGAGGCTGTAAAGTACTGCAGGTAGCTTAAAACGTTTCCGACTAGCACACATGAAGAGGAAGATGTTGCAATAATAGAGGCTTGTGCATTTTTGGCAACCTTTGGGTTCAAGCATTTGTGCACAGGGTGGATTTCGCACAATTCATTACTTTGCTAATGATCTCAGTGAACCACAACACAGGCTGTTAGCAAAACTCGATATAAAGCATGAATTACAAAATAGCTCAGATAGTTTAAGATAAATGAGCCAGACTCACACATAGAGTGAAGTTTTTTTGTTTTTCCCTCTCTTGCACCAGATACCGTGATTACAGGGAGCCTCCAGACTCAGCTGAGCCCTACTCATACACTCTGCAGTTTTGGCACGTCCTGGCAGCGCGGCTGGCGTTCATCATCGTTTTTGAGGTCAGTGTTTTGTAGTTTGATGAATGACAGTAGACAGCGGGCTGGCTGTGGAATTGGATTCCTTCTCATTGCTTTGTCAATGGTTTTTAACTTTCTGTCTTCATCCACCGCAGCCCGTCTGCATCATTCACCATTATCCTCTGCTTTACTTATTCTATCACACACAGACTTTTCAGTGTTAAGATGGGACGATAAACTGCGTTCCACACTAAAATGTTGCATGTTTATGAAAAGAATCGGCATCTCAAATGAGGAAAGGGGGTTTTATTCATCTCTTTTTTACATGGAGGTGCAAAACTTAGCCAGCCATTCTATTTTCCAGGCCTGAGCACAATAACGTTTTATTGTCACATTAATGCATTAATTCATGCCAACAATGATTTTATTAAGCTTTAACTCAGTTTTTTTTAAGTTCATTTCTCAGCAGCTCTAAATACACATACAGATAAAAGCTGGATAAAAACAGGAGGGGTACAGGCCGGGGATGAGCATCATCATGTGTCTCATCCACAGATTACCAATATTTTCACAAGCTTTTGTCCATTATATTTATTTTTCTCCTGAGACATCTCTTCCTCCCTCAGAAGCTAGATTTCAATCTGAGATTCTAATCCTGCTTTTTGCTTCTTCCAGCAGGGAAACACACCTGATGGCTGGAAAATCAGATATTTTTCCCTTCGTGTTTAGAAGGAAGACAGCTGTGAAATTAATCCTACTGACTTGTTATCTTTTATCAAATGAGTCTTGACATTTTCATCCTTTTTTGACAGACTCCAGTGATCTCCAGGAATTTTTTCAGCTGCTACTTTGTAAAGAGAATACTGCAGCTTCTAAGTTAAACTATTTGTAAACCAAAAGTTATTGAAGTTTTGTTTAAAACAGTACAGTTGCAGTGAACATGTGCAGTACAGTACCTGAACTTTACTCAGTGCAATGTGAATTATTGCAATGAATGGTGTTCATTCGCATTGAAGGACTCAATGAAAACCTTTCTTGCAAACTTGTAGTTTGCTTTTAAAAACATTTTTTTAATTTGCTTTTACAGTGAATGTAAACTCTCTTCATTTAAGACACCAGGAGTGATGGATCATGAAGCAGATTTAACAAACACAGACAAGAAAAAAGAAGAGGGAACCCTCCAACCACATATAGCATTACAACATTGCTTATCACTTTTTTTCAACTCTTAAAAGCTTTCTTCCTCCAGCTCTGTATTCTCTCCTATGAAATGAGGCGTTGATGCTTCTTCTGTTCGACTGAACATTGAAAGTTATAAAAAGTAAACCTGACTTAATTATTTTCATGTTCTATTTGTATCTGTGATGGACTGGCGGCCTGTCCAGGGTGTTCTCCACCTCTCGACTGGTAGCCGCTGGGATAGGTTCCAGCCCCATCAGGACCCTGAATTGGAACTGGTATAGAAAATGGATGGATGTGTGTATATATGTATATTCCATTTTTTTGTTGAGGTGGTCATGAGGAGTAGCTCTCCAGACTTCCTGAAAGTCAATCAGAGAGAAAGAAACTATGGTTCATTGTACGTCATTGAACCCAAATATTAGGACAGACAGTTTGCTATATTTTAAACAGAAATTTTTGCAACACAACATAAAGGAATAACTACTAAAGGCATCATCCTTGTGATAATGTTAAACTATAATAACAAATATGTTTTTGCCAATATGTCCACTCATAATTTTGATTTAAAAATAGAAAATTGTACGATAAAAGAAAATGCAGCAGAGCTAAATATAGTGTTGTGACCAACAGGAAAGTGTAATCTGACCTTTTCCAGCATCTATGAGCAGCTTCCGTGCACTGCTGTGCACACACACACACACACACACACACACACACACTGCTACTAATGAGGACAGACACGGGTGTTTCACATTAATCCAATCCAGCTAAGTCCAACGCTTCTGTCACATTGCAACAAATCCAGATTTAGGGTGTGTGTCAGAGCAGCATTTTACAAAAAGGATTAAAGCTACATTTTATATCAAAAAAGCATATTCAATAAATCTGTTATGAAGAGGTTGTCAAAGCAGCAGAATTTTCCACGGGGCATTTCATCGCTGAACATTTGAAATATTTTGTTTTTTCAGAGAGTGGAGATTTTGATGGCGCGCTCTGTTTTTTATCCTGCAGCATATGGTCTTTGCCATCAAGACCCTGATTGCGTACCTAATCCCCGACCTTCCCAAGGACCTGCGGGACAGAATGCGCAGAGAAAAGTATCTGATCCAGGAGATGATGTATGAGGCCGAGCTGGAGAGACTGCAGAAGGAGAAAAATGAGAAGAAGAAGAAAGACAGGGTTCATCACAAGGAATGGCCCTGAACACAGCAACTGGTACTGCTTTAGATTCCTACACAGCCGAGAGAATTCTCAGAGGAAGTTTAAGAAAGTAACATAACTTTAGTATGCTGATCTTATTTGTTGACATGCATAAACATTTATAGGGCTAGTGTAACCTAAAGTACGAGAGTTTTGCATCTTATACTGACGCTTTACAAAGCATGCAGTCAGGAAACGGGTATAAAGCAATGCAATCACAATGTTGTTGTTTTAATCCTGGATAACTGCTGCATCCGCATACACAAAACTGGCTGATGAGTATGTGATTCAATCATTTGGATCTGCTTCTGCATTGGCCTGTAAGCTGGCATAGATGAAGTTGAATGGCTGCAGACGGACCCATTGGGTGCTGGTGGAATAGTGAGATTTACATCAGCTTAGATCACATCATACTGATTGTAAAGCTGCAGTTCCATCATCGCCACAAACTCTATGGCATATCAATTGGTCCATCACTATGGTAACAGATGCTGAAGTGATGCTGGAGTCAACACATGATGCATATAAAAAAGACCACCTACTGACCAGTATTTGCTTGGAAAAGTAGAAAACACAACAACTGATAAAAAAGGCTCAGATCTCTCCTCCGTCTCAGTCCAATTTTTGAGACCGTCTGACCCTTTTTGGTCTTTCCTGATAGTCTCAAAGACAAATATTAAAATTTGTGTTTGTTGACCTAAAAGGAAACCGAATCTGTTGGGTCGTCAGGTTATCTGCTTTTATGTTCTGCCTTGTGTTACTTTTTTCTTATTTGCTTGATTATGTGAGGGCTTTCTGCAGTACCGGAGATTTCTTGTTTGTTTTTCTTTTTTTAAATGAACAAAACTAAGTAAAAGAGCAATATTGATAACCCAGTCTGTATTTTTTGCCCCTTTGGCAAGTTGGTAGCAGGAAATGCAGTGTTTGAAAAAAACACCTATCCTTTTTTGGGGGGTGGGGTGGGGGTGGGGGGGTGTTGAGCTGAAATGACAGCAAAAGTTAAGAATGTGCAAAAAGATGCGCAATAAGTACCAAAAGTGGCATTTGACATTAGAGTCATGAAGTTAAATGAATGTTCCTGGTTAACCCCACAGTAGGTTTACTTTCAAAACAATAACTTCCCCAGGCTAATACACCCACTCTTCAAAATGAGAAAAATACAATTTATACTGCATTTAATGGATTTTTAGAGTAACAGACTGTTCCCATTGATTTCTTATCAGGCAAGCTTATTGGATTTCCATTTGTACTCGGTATATGAACTTTTAGCCTCGGTCTGTTGGCTCGGGATTATGTGCTAAATTTTTCCACAGCAAAGACCCCAAAGTTGATCAGAGCCATCGTTTCTGTTGATGAACCTCTTGTCAGCTCACTGTGGCATGTGGAGTCTGTAGCAACATTTCAAATCTGTTTGAGGTGCTTCTTCTTCTTTTTCTTGGGGTCAGACCATAAACAAATCGACAACCATCTCTCTGTGTAAAAGAGAAAAATAACGGCAATTAATCTTGTTAATTAACATTTAAAAAACTGTTAACAGTTCAAAAAACAATGATTAAACACTTTTGAAAACACTTCATTGAGACTTAATTTATAATCTAGAAGTCTCCTCATATTTAATAGATCACTGAAATGACTGAATTTGAAGCTTATTTTGAGAAAAAATTGTCAAATTAAAGTTTAAAAGATGAGAAACATTATTAAATACATGCAAAATTCTGACTATGACCTATGGTATAAATGTGTTACTAAAATTTTTCAGACAAAATTGAATGGGCTCCTTCCATGAGATTTCATCAGCAGAAGTGTCTAACAGCCATGGCCATTAACCTTTTCTGAGACACACTAGGCGGTTTTATGAAATGAAGTAGAAATATGGTGCTGCTGAATGATGTTGGCTCAGAACCTATTGGACCTCATGAGCAGGAAGAAAAAGACCAAATACAGTGTTTATTGCATCCAAATGTTTACAGCGTTTTCTCTTATTCCCAGGTCAGCTGGTGTTTGGTTTCACTGTTCAGTGGAGGGAGAGCGCCGGTGTTCCTGCATGTACTGGACTCTCATACCTTCCTCCTGCCATGTCAGACCAGCTCCCCCTGTTGGACAGTAGCAGAACTGCATCCAATGCTCAGTCGCAGTGACCACTGAGCCTCCGTGTCTGCAGACACGACAGACGGGACGTTTGGCTGCAGGTTTTTTAGAACCTTTTCTCCTATTCGGACTCTCAGCAGCATACAGCTTCAGCTCCAGAATGTAGATTTCAAGCAAGACTATTTATTTTTTCCAGATGTTTGAACTGCTCTGCTGTTCTCCAGAGCTTACTGAATGATAAACCCTGTTTACATTTCTCCTGAAAGGAGTTCACATTTTGCTTTATTGTACATTAAAATGTAGAAAATGAATGTCAGGCCACCTATCAGCTATAGTGTAGTGCAATGAAAATAAAGATCTTTTCTGTTCCGGCTGCTGTTGGTCTGTCCACAGTTTGCTCATAAGAGATGCTGTCTGTTTGAATTTAGATTAAATTCTGCAGTAATAAACCTTATTTATTATAAAGAAATCCGACTTTGTTTCTGTCATACTTTTATCAAAGGTCTTAACTCAGTTAATTCATTCTTCATGGCAAAGTTTTACAATAGCATCACCCTCTTACTGCACATCCATGATGAGACTCTCCCGTTCCACCTCGTCCCAAAGATGACAGTTTGGATTGAGATGTGGTGACCGTGGAGGCCATTGGAGTACAGTGAACAAATCGTCATGTTGGAGATGATTTGAGCTTTTTGACATGGTGCATTATCCTGCTGGAAGAAGCCATGGGAAGATGCTCCACTGTGGTCAAAAAGAAATGGACATGGTCAGCAACAACTACTTTCTTAATTTGTTAAGATTTTGTTTATGTTACCATCTGATTAAAACCTGAGAAGAAAAAACATCCCACAGCCAGTCCCTTTGTTTAGGGCCTCAAAATAGCTGAAATGATCATGATATCTATGTGTAACAGATTTTCTTTCTCACACCCAAATTCTAGTTTGATGCTGCATTTACAGTAATGTTCTTCTCCAACTTTTTGCAATCGTGTTAGGAGCTAAGTCTCATCAATATAATATAGTTCATCAAGACGTGTCAAGAAATGTCAACACTGATAAATTCTAGTTCTGATAAATTCTTTTTTTCCTGATTTTCTATTCAACTGTATATTGTGTATTATTATCAACTGTAGCTGCTGATTACTTAATAAACTTTTTAGCTCTAACAGTTAGTTTAAATAGATCTAGTGACAGAAGCTCAGATGGATGTGTGAGACCAAAATTTTGTAAGGGGTCAGCCAGCCACAGACTAAGCCTGCACATGAAAATATATCTAAAGATAATTTTTTAGGAAACAATTTAACTGATTATTACTTTTAAAGTTGTAGTCTAAAAAAAGTAAAGTAGAATTGGTAAAAGCAAAACAACCAATGATCATTTTTCCATCAGCAGTTGTTTACTTAGGATGCAACTGCATTGCATGGCTGTAACTGTTACTGCACAACTCAAACAATCAATCACATTTGTCACACCTGGTGGTTTTAGTTTACTTTTATTCTTATAATGTAAACACCTAAGATTAAATTATTACCAATGTAGGCATAACAGAGTTATAGCGAAACTCTGTAACTTTTGACTACTGGAGGCACTAAAACTAACTTCCATCAGGTCACAGATACTGTCATAAAATATTGTGTAAACACGGTTTATTAACCCCAGAAATCATCCATTATTACTCACGTTAGGCTCACATTTGGGTCAAAAGTAGCACGGTCATTGGACCACTGGCTCCTACTACAAATAAGAAATATTTTGAGTGCTTTACATGTACTTCTATGCCCATGTGTTGGTAAAATGCATGTTGTAAAATAAGCTAGCAAACCTCACCATGCTAAAAAAGCTTCATGTGTTTTAGTGCTGCTGGAGGGTGGCCCATGCCTTTGAGGAACTAAGCTACTTTAATACTTTGTGATAAAAACAGCTTTTCTAAGTGTTAAGCCAAACTTTACCAACATTTTTATGCTGTAAACGTCTACAAAAATATTTTTCTAAAGTAAAGAAAAGCAGAAAAATCCAATCTAAAATTGCTCTTTTCAGGTTTGAAGTAAGAAGTGGGCAACATCCCACCAAATTCTTGTTAAGATGCTGAGATTCTCATGTGTTCATGTGCAGTTCTCATGTGTGCCATCAGAGACCGACAGAGTCTACGGTTCCAGTTGGGCAAAGCACACGTTCCCTTGAAATTATTTCCAAATAATTTTAGCTTGATCGAGTAACAATTAAATCCCAACTACTTAAATTTAGTTTTAGTTAATTCTCTAAATAAGCAGTATTACCTGGGTTTCCATACAGATTACCACATAATCCAAATCACTCTGATTGTCGTTAGCATGCTTCATTTCTCAGAAATTCACCATAAACTTAATGCAACTGTGCAAAAAGACTTTGCTGACTTTCTCTCATCTTCAACATGGAAACTCCTGTGACTGGCAGGGTGCTGCTGGACATACCTTCAGATGCACTAATACCCCAACATGTTTAACCAACACCCTCCTACTGAACATAGTAGTAATCATAGATTAGAGAGCAGTGGCTTGTCCTCCAACATGGATTACTCTGGTGTGGGGACCTTAGCGCAAACTCCATTTTGATTATTAAAAGCAGGGGACAGAGGAGGCAAACAGTTCTGTTTCCTATGAGGGCAACTCCTCTCCCCCTGTAAGAGGATTAACCCTGACATACGCTCAGGAGTTACATAAGGCTGTCAGAGGATAATATCTGACATTTCCTCATATCCTGTATTTTTGCAGCTCACACTTTGTGAAATTGGTGTTGCTTAATGATGTAAGCTGGCAGAGAGACTATACAGCATGAAATAGGAGGGATAGGCACACAGAGATGATTTATTGAATGTATATAAAGAAAAAAATGAAAGATAGAGAAATTTAAAAATGGCACAAAGTTTGATGATACGTTTGATTTACATAATAAGTAGGATTTTTTTTATTTAAAAAAAACTAAAGAAAGAAAAGCTGAAGAAGTAAGCCATCTTACAACAAACTTTTGTAAAAACTGGAAGTTTTTCAGTTCATGCTTGAAGTTTTCACCAATTTCTCCTGCAAAAACCTAGTTCTTACTATTTCTTGCACAATTTGTTGGCATGTACATGAAAGATGTTCCTTAAACTTAGACTTGTTGAGGTGATCATTTCCAAACTTCTGACTAAATGTAATGAACTTTTTCCAACGCCTTTTACAAGCTTCTTTATATTATGATTTGACTTTCATCATTATTATTCCATTCATTCCAGTAAACAGAAGAGTCTTCCTGTGGCTAAAATGTTGCTTATATTTAAGCCTCATGGTAGTTTTTTGGGAAAGTTTGTTTTCCAGATCTCCGCTGGACCTGTGAACTTTCATTTCTCATCCACGCTGTCAAACAAAGAGACTTCTGCCTGAAAAAACCCTTTTGGTATTCTCTCAAATTCGTTCAAATCCAAATCTGCTTTACTACTTGTTTTTTCCAGCTTCCAGCTCAGAGGTGATTGTTTTTCATCTGAAAATGATAACAAAATTCAGCCAATCCCAGTTTATCATAGCCATTCACACATTATTACTCATCTTCTTTATTTTCTATATTTCTGCCACTGTAAGGCAGCAAAGATCAGGAGAGGAAGACCAACAAACTTAACCAGAATTTTGTTCTTTCTGTATTCAGAGTTGCATTTAATGTCATGTAATATTGCTCCTAACAAACACACCCACAACTGTCACCAGACCGAAATCTTGTCAGATCTATTTTGTGGATATTTACTCTGGATCACGAACAGTTACAAGGTCTCACTGGATCAACGTAACGTGAATGTACCATTGAACATATTGCAATCAAATTTTTGCATTTAAGAGTACACAGAAGCAACATGGTGTAAATGGAATTCACTTTTTTTATTTGACTGTCTCCTCTGATGATATTTTTTTATTTGCGTTCAGCTTGCACAACAGGAAAGCTTACAGCTCTCCAAACTCATGTTGTTTCATATAAAAACCAATACAGCGTTCCTTCATGGCAAGATAAGCAGAATGAGCAACTAGCTGGTGAACACAGTGAATCAATAAGTGGCACAACAAGATCCTTCCCCCCAAAAAGAGCTGGAAAATACAACACGCAGTAACAGAAGAAACTGTCTGTTGTTAAGACTGATGTTTTTGTGTGCCTCCGCTTAAAGAAGAAGTCCACTTTTTTGCAAGTGGGGCCTTAATTATGATGTAAACTGAAGTGTACTGGACACCTATGGTACTTTTTGGAGATTTGGATCCTTCCCTGAGATATTTGTTTCAAACGCCAAACACAAAAACGCCATACATGGAACAGTATTGGGCGTGCGTTTGCGATACTAAATCAGTTAAAAATGTTAAAATGATCATTGGTATTTCCACATGTAGAAAATTATTCTATCTACATGAAATCTAGCCTGTTTCATAAGCGGTTAGGATCATTGCCACCACACTGACCGGTACATTTTAGTTTTGTTATGAGTAAGACGTTACCTGTTGTTAGTTTAACTGGTATTAGATTATGTCTTTCCCCCATAAGCATTAAAGTAAATAACCAAAAACCAACCTATAAAAATCTTAATTTAACACATCCATCAGGGTGACATCTTGCTCCCTCCCCAGGCTGCGTAAGTGGCTCAATAAGCTGTGTATTGCCACTAGAATTTATTTGACGGACAGTATGTGTATTTTCAGCTGTGAACTCAGCTTTCTTCATTGCATCAAATCAGCTCCTTTAATCGCACAAAGCTTTACTATCATACATTGTTTGTAATTTCTTTTCAATTTAGTCTCAGATATACTTTTATTAAAGCACTTAATTGTCCTGCTTTTAAATGGTCCCTAAATCGCCTTTTGTATGTATATTTCCCCAGGAAATACCATAAGTTATGTAGGCCTACTTATTTTGTTTAATATAAGTTATGCATCATTTTAAAAAGTGTTTTATTACAGTTTTTAATGTGTTCTAAAATACCCACCCAGTATGCAAAGTGATTCAGTCAAACTTTAAATCAAAGGCAAATACTGTTTTTTTTCTTGTTGGGTCCTATGCCCGAGTACAGTTTCCTTTACAAGTCTCATCCCACAACAAAGAGAAGGCCATGCTTGCAGCTCATTTCCATCCGCCTTTGTAACCTCTACATACAAATCACCTCTTTGAATGTCACGGTTCCTGCCTTGCAGATAACAAGCTCTGCTTGAATGTTGCTTGGCAGATTGTTTGCACATGCACACATCAGACTGTGAGGCCTTGATGTCACATTCTGGATCATCACTGCAAACACCTGGGGTGTGTGTGTGTGTGTGTGGGGGGGGGGTGATGGTGGAGAAAATGAAACTAAACGCTCCTGCTGGGTCTTGGTTGTCAAGGTAACCAGATGACAAGTTCATCTCAATACTCTTCATGAAGTTCATCTCCATTTGCTCTTTCTTCCTTCCCTCATTGTGCTTGTCCATGTTAGTGTGACCTTTTACAGATTATGCCCAGTTAGAACTGCATACAGGTAAACTCTTATACTTTCTGTAACGCTGCATCACTTTAGTTGTTTATTTATGTGTAGATGATGTGAATCACCTATTATAAAGTATCAAAATTATTTTTCTGAGATTTAAATGAAAACTTTGCCTCATGTATGTTGCATTTTTATTTGTCTTCTTGCTTTTGGCTTCTCTAAAAAACAGACAGTCCTGCTGAAGGCAGTGTGAAATACCAAAGCGCATGTTTCCACTTACAAGACAATGTTATTGTCTGCTTGACAAGTGATGAAAAAAGGCCGTCTGACAGCAGGCAAAGCACAAAGAATTCACCAGAGGGAAAATTAAAAAAACTAAAAGTGACAAAAATCAGTCCAAGTTTTTAATTGAACCTCATTCAATCTCTCCTTCTCTTTCAATAGTAATACACCATAACAAGAGTTTGACACCAATTTAAATAAAAAAAATCAAAACAAAAAATTCTTCTGGTCAGGAGAGCCCAAAGTAAACTGGATCAGACTTGCAGTTTATAGTTTATTTATTACAGTTTATTTTTACTCAACATTTTTAGAATATTCCACAGTCAGTGTAACAATAAAAAACCTTCCCTTCCCTTCCCTTTCCCAACTTCTGACATATAATCACTCAAACAGGGGTACATAAGAGCAACATCAGTAATGAAAGAAAAATGAAAAGAAATTACAATGAAACTAGTAGTTATTACATATTCAGACAGAAAGACATTACCATGAATCATTCCAGTTTCTTATCCCAGTAACATTATTAAAACGAAAATGTAAATGAAGCCCATCTTATGTCAAATTCCTCCCTCTTACCCTTGAGAGTTTGTTTGATCTTTTCCAGTTTCAATTGGAACACAACACCATCCCATCATCATTGGTGGGAGGAGGACTAGGGAGCTTTGCACAAAAGAAAACAACCCTAGACAGCAAGAAAAGGAAGCTGGTTTATAACTATTACTTGACCAGGTAGTATTTTCCCATATTGCTCCAAATATCAGGCTATGTTTAAGTCCAGGGTGTCAAACTCACTTTAGTTCAGTGTCCATAGCAGCACAATTCGATCTCAAGTGGGTTGGACGAGTAACATAATAGGCACAATGTCCTATGGATACTGAAAACCACTCATTTTATTTCTTACTACTAGCTGCCCAGAAAATGCAAGAAGTCAGCCTCTTTCCACCCCACACAGAGACTGGCATCTCTCTGCCTCATACAGCACACACTCGCGTTTGTGCACTCAGAACTCTAACAAAATAATCAAAGTGAAGAAAATCTAAAAGCTCAAAGTCACAGTCTGTAACAGAAGCTTCAGTGTAGAAGTTCAGAAAGTTTTGTGTCAAGCCGAACTCTGAAGTGCAATTGTCCCCATTCCCCTCCAAATTACTGCTAGTCGAAGTGTTTGCATTTAATGGCTCAAACCCCTGCAGTCCACTTCACCGTGGAGATAAAGCTTTCAGTTATCTGTTATGATGCAGCAAGCACCTTCCTGTAGTTTTTTTCTCTTTTCTGTTATTCTTTATGTATAAATATGACATAGGTGCTGTCATTAAAGTGTTTCTTTTTATGTTTTCCTCAGCAGCCATCCCTGTTTAGTGAGTTTCTCCCACTTCCTGGTCCTCTCTACCTCTGACCAGTCAAGGTAGATGGCCGCCCTATATACATATATAAATGTTAATTAACATATATAAGCACAATGTGACAGCCTGGTTCAGAGCTGCAACAACGACAGGAGGCACAAGGTGGCTTCTTTGGAAAATATTTACAAAAGAATCATAAGACATGCCAAAGTTGGTATCAGTGATGTACGTTGTGAATGGATGCATTGGAAAGCATACAGCACACACGAGAAAAATCCCATGCTAAGCCTGCAATGGCCATGATGACTTCCCAGCCAGAGCAGGGAGAAATCCTGACTGCAGGCTGGTGGGGATCTTAAATAGTCAGAGCACACCAGGCTCAGGTGCAGCTCGTGCCACTAATCACCTCACACGGCACCGGCTCATCAACTAAAAGGACAAGTGGTGGAGGGGCCCTCGTGTCAATTAAACTTGACTAATCTGGATCACATAATGATTTTTTTTTTAACTTGATTATAATAATACAGTTAACTGGAGTGAATTGGAAAAGTGATCTCTCATGACTTGATACTATACAAGTAAAGATGGACTGAATTAATCAGAAGTTTTATCTTTCAAGGAAGATATTGGGTCAACTGATTTAGAAATACACAATAGTTTAAATAAAAATGGTTATGCAAACAAAACCTTGGCATTTTCATGGTTGGCTTGCTTATACCAGTAGTGTAGAGGAGAATAATTTTCACTTTTCCCTTAATGTATCTTGTCTGCTGATATTATCTGTTATATTCAAATACAAATTCAGTTCATCACAGATGTGAGCCAGCCACGATGATACAAACGAGCGAGCAGGTTTTCTTGCGCTGTATAAAACGCAAACACCGAATCAAACTCAGCTTGCAGCTCTGAAAATGCTCGGGCTGCCCCTGCATGTATAGAATGGGAATGGGATGATGTCCAACACTGAGAACTGTGTGAGAAATTCTTCCAAGAACCCTTCCTCTATTTCTTTATGGGGAATCAACATGAACTCCAGCTTCACACCAGTGGCATTGTGTTTGGGTGTGTATAAGGGGGGAACGTTCAACTCCCATGCTAACAAATTAGAGCAATCAACACCAGCTGTGTTAGACTTGTGTCTTAGCCAGGGCTTAAGCTTCGCTGCTGCCACATGCCTTCTAGGGTTTCAGTGTGGTGCTTATTTTTATCGCTTGAGGTGAGCTTCAGGGAAGCCGCTCTCTCCGCGATACGCAATGAAGATGACTGATGGTCACCATGTTGACCCCATGTCAGCAACAACACACCTTTAACAATAGTTTAAATTTCACAAGTATGAATACAGCTTACCTGTTATGCTGGCGATCAATGATGCCAACTTCATCTCTTCTGAAGTTATAGTTAGATGACAATCATGTGGTTATTTATATCAAGAATGGGATCTGTTTTTCATCATTGACAGGTCGTGCTGCGCTAAAAGCACTCGCACTCGCACCAGTGATTGTTTTGCAGCCACAACACAACACAACAGTCTGGTTCCCTGTGTGAAGCCATCGTGTATATTCTAAATACAACTATGTCTCATTAACTTTTCCCTTAGATGGTGAGTCAAATGGAAAAGGAAAGCTGTAGTAATAACAAAACAAACATTCACAGCCACAGGTAATGAGGTCTAATAATGTTTAGTTGAGAAATAGGTAATGTCTCACTTCCTGATGTTCCCGAGCAGTGACCCTGCATCCAGACTGAAATATCTGATCTGACAATTTTAAGGGCAAAGCTGTCTCGCTGCCTCAGAGACAGAGCAAATTACTTTACAGATAAGGTTGTCCTTTCACATTTTTTCCCGACAGAATCTGGGTCATCCTCAGCAGCAGTATCAGTGGACAGCTTCCCTCTGGCTCCCAGTGTCACATCCCACTGCTTGTCTCGTCTCAGGTTTCGTGACACAAATAAATTTTGCTTTTCATTCCTTTTGCTTGCTTAATATACAACATTCATACTGCTCTGGTATTTTAGGTATTTTAAGACGAACATGCAAAAAACCATAGCAGTTATGAAGTTTTAGTTAGATACTAAAATTACTTTTCATTTATTTTTACATTTACCTGTTCTGTGACTTATTTGCTGTGGAGCAGGAAGCTAAGAGATTAACGTAATTCTTAAAGTTTGGACAAGAAAGCCTGAGGTGAAATTAAACGAATTGTGTAATTGCAAGTTTCCTTTATACTTCATTACACTTGCATCATTAGTGTTTGACTGCAAATGATCTGGTTTTATATTTAGCCCGCTTCTATTATCTATTATCCCTGACATTTTATCTTTGCCAGCCAATAGTGATAACACCTGGGTAATGGAAAATACTGGAAAATGTTACATCACACTGTATGGTAGCAACTAGTATGAGCTGAAAAACTGCAGGTGAGCAGATTTCCCTACAGTAAACTCCCTCCGGTAAGATTATTCTACACATATTTAATGTCATGTCAGTCTGACTTTAATCTACAAATCAGAATGTTACTACTCATTGTGGGCTAAATATTCATCCCCTCAACAAATAGTTCACATCAGTCTCTCAGCACTGAATTACATTCCCTCCTGTGTCTGCCTCCTCGCTCCCTCTGATATTCACCTTAAACTGAAGCATTTTAGTAGCATCCATTCTCTGTACTAAACACTCACAGTTTTTTACTTGAGCGCATTGTCGTTCTAAGCATGCAAAATATGTTTAGGCACTCGGATTTACACTCCTCTTGGGTTGGAAACTCACTGCTGGAAATGCTGCTCTATACTGCCTCAATATAGTAACATTGTTAGGGCAGCTGTGTCTCTGGCACAGCAAATTGTCAAGACTGGATGTACCCAAACATCCACAACATTAAACCCCATGTTGCTCACAGTGACAGGTGAGCTCTACCGTACTTTGTAGAACCAGACAATGTTAGAAGGTGCTATGTATTTCTAGAAAATGCCATTTCTGAATACTGAAGTACTGCCACTGAAGAATATGTAAAGCATTATTCATCCTTTGTTTATTTAAAAGGGATACTGTGTAACTTTTGACCAAAACATGACCCTAATATTAGTAATAATGATGATTTTTGGTGTCAATATTCAGTGATTGAGGCATGTCGGGGCTCCGGGGTACTGCCCTCGTCAGAAACCAGACAGTGTAAGTTAGCACTTTGCTTTACACTTCCCTTAAACAAAGAGGGCTCTGCTTTGTGTTACTTTTTTCTCCTCTTCGCTCGAAAGTTTGTCATAGCCGAACGAGTCTCCAGGACAACATCTACTGATTGCACAACTAAAAGCACAAGATTAATAAAATGTTAACAGTTTGCTAAATGGTCCCATAGTCTCTGTGTTCACATTGTTACCATTTCAGCTACAACCCACGCATCTATTATACTCACTCGGGCCTGTAAATTATGAATAGTGAGGAAATTACAACACTCACATCAGGCAGAGACTAGATTAAATGTCTGTTTTGTAATGGGAGATACTTGCAAGTCTTACTATTGTGTGTCTGATGTCTGATGAGACTTGCAATTAATGCATGACTTTTTATGATAATCAAATTACAGTTGAATTACAGTGAAATATAAAGCATACTCTTTTTCAGTTCTTGTGTCACTATTTATCAGAACATTAAGAAAACCATTACATCTTCTATCTCAGTTATAAAACCACATCATCTGTACAGCATTCAAATAAAATCATGCAACCTGCTCCTTTTGACGTCACTTTCTGTTGCAGAAAACCTTTAAAGTGAACAACGATGTGTTTTACTTCTTTCCCATATTTTTTTTTACAAAATGCTGAGAAAACTCAATTAATATATAACCGTGTTCTTATTTACAGTAACAGAAATTCGGCCAAAATGCAGGGCCAGGATCTGAACCCGCTTTAGCAGCAATAACTCAGGGGAACTTTTTTCTGTATTTTACCAGTCTCTTATTTTGTTTTATGGAAATCTTGGCCCATTTTACAGTGCATAAAATGTCTAAGTACAGCGGCAGTGAAATATAGATTGTAACTACTGCAGCAACTGTGCAAAAAATTAAAAAAATTAAATATTCAAATTACAAATAAAGAAAGCCATCCAAAATAGCTTAGAACAAGAAATTATAGTAAGGAAAGATTCCACAGCAAAAAAACAACAATGTACACAAATTGTGCAATGTTTATATGTATAAATACAGGAATTACATATATAAATATCCATCCATCCACCCATTTTCTGAACCGCTTAATCCAATTGGGTCGCGGGTGTGCTGGAGCCTATCCCAGCTACCAACGGGCGAGAGGCGGGGTACACCCTGGACAGGTCGCCAGTCTGTCGCAGGGCCCACATGGAGAGACAGACAACACACACACACGCTCACTCCTAGGGAGAATTTAGAGTGCACAATTAACCTAGCATGCATGTCTTTGGACAGTGGGAGGAAGCCGGAGTATATATAAATATATATACAGTAAATGTTTTTAAGCATTCATGATCCTTCTGGCCCGGCCATGATGGAGTGGAGTTGCCTTCCAGGCGATAAATGTCCTTTGTGATTTGGTTTGCCCTGTACCTGCAAAGCCTGGTGTACATGTCCGGCAGATGGGCCAGTGCTATCCTTGTGATGCGTTCGGTGCACCTGATCACTTTGTGCAGGACCTTTCTGTCCTGGTACCTGCAGTTACCGAACCAGGAAGTGATGTTCTTAAAGACCCTACTGTTGCAGAGTAGGACTTCAGCAGCGCAGTGGAGATCTCGTATTTCTGCCTTCTGATGCGATACAAGTGCTGCCTTTGCAATATGAACTCCCAGGAACATGGAGCAACTAATTTTCTCCACAGGGGAGTGGGTCCTCTGTTTTCTGTCAATCATGGTCATTGCCTTGAGAATTATTGTGTGCAACATTGACTATGGCCCCAGTTTACTTCTACTATAAAAAAATATATAATGTCACAAGTCAGTCACTGAAACCAAAAAGAAACAGAAGAAGATAATAGCTGCTTACATATGCATTGACAAATCCTCAATAACGATGCAGCTGTGGGAGCGTAGAGCAGAATCTCAAGAGCTTTTTTACCATCTTGTGGAATCAGTGTCATCAAAAACCAAGGCTGCTTTGCGCTCTCAAGCACAAAGGAGCCTTGGTTTTAGGTGGCAGCTCAGTGAGAGAATGTTACCGAAAAGATATAAATGTGTGAGTGCAAATGTAAAAAATTAAAAGCATCCCTCCAGCATAATGGAATTGCTCTTTCATCCTCATCAATGACAGACTGAGGGAAAAAAATGTTTTTAAATTGGAAGCAGCAGATGAAAGGATTCTTTTTTTCAACTCTTTCTCCTTCAATTATTCATTAAAGTGACCATTTGCTGCATTAGCCGACTCAAATAAGAAATGAAATTCTACTATTTTTTCTCCACTGGACTTAAAACAGCAGCAAAATTGGCCAAAGGTCAGACCTGTGAAACGGAAGGTAGTTTGAGATCCATCATTACCTCAGACCTCTATTCAGTGCCTGCCATTGGATTCTCACCTCTAAAATAATTTGTTTGGTTGGAAAGACTCTTCATGCTTTTACTAAAATAATGAACATTCATATCAAATGTCTTCACAATTTAAAAGCAGATAATAAAGAAGAGTGTTTTTGGTAGCCACAGAAAAGGCTTGTAAAGAGGATTTCTGGAAAGGCTATTTGTTGACTAAGAGGTTATTTGTCATCAATAAATCCTTCTGATGTAATGCTTCTTTATTTTCGCCTCTTTTGATTTTTATCCAAGTAATCCAAAGCGAGCAACCAAACAAGACATGGGGGTTGTGCTATACTCATGAGATAAAATAACACAGCTTGCCTCCAAAATTGAGAAAGACACTGGTGGACTGGACATTGGTGGTTAAAAAGATTCAACAGACCTTGTGACACCTTGCAAATGATCCCACACACATCAAGACTAGACAAAGGGAAGATGGAGGAATCTGGGTCACAGTGAGCTCAAGGGCATAAAGGCATACCTCCCTTTGATATTCCTGATACTGATCCGGGATGACTGGAGCCTTATTTCCAAGCCCAAACGCCTCTGCTGTCTTCAGCAATGAGGATCAGTCCGCTGTGAATTTGTACAACAGTGGGTTGATGTAACAAGGTGAAAGAGTAAGCAGTAAAGTCCATTTTTAACAGTGTGGATGAAAATTGAGTTGACAAGTGTCCAGCCTGCAAAAGAATGTACGTGATTTAGACCTGACCGATGATGGTCCTTTGGAAGGAGTACACATTTTTTGAAAAATACACAGCTTTGATTTATTTTTTTATGTTTAGGTAATAACAGTTACACAGTTTGTAGCTTTCACATCTTGACTTTTAGGGTTACTCCACCCAAATTATTTAAGAAATGATCCATCATATCTATATTTGGGCATTTAATTATTAGAGAGCCACCAATTATTAAACATGCATATTAAAGATAATTGTATGATCATAACCATTTGTATGAAAATCAATACATGTTAAAAGGAACTTTAAAGCTGTGCTTACATGACCCTCATTCTTACATTCATTCATTCATTCATTCATTCATTCAGTTCTTTTTGTTTGTTAATTTTTGGAGGGTCCATTCATGCCGTCTGATGCAACAGGCTGATTATCAGCCAATACCAAGACTGAGCCAATTTACACTCATCAGCTGCTTCATTAGGTTCATGATTCTGGTAGGCAGGAGGACCCTGTTCTGCTGCAGACATGCTTTAATTCTTCGTGCTATAGACTCAACAAGGTATTGGAAACATTCCTCAGAGATTTTGTTCTGTATTGATTGACATGACGGCATCAGTACAGTACATCTTCTAGCATCTTGTTCAATAAAGTGGCTGGAAAAGATTTGAGCTTCGTGACAAGGTGAATTTTCCTGGAAGTAGCCATCATAAAATGCTACACTGTGGTCATAGAGTCATGGACATGGCCAGTATCAATATTCAGGTAGGCTGTGGTGTTTAAATTATGCTCAGCTGGGATCCAAAGTGTGAAAAGAAAATGACCCCCTCACCAGCAGTGGCCTGAAAAATGATATAAGTAAGGATGGAGCCATGTTTTCATGTTTTTATCCCATATTCTGACACCAACATCTGAATCTTGCAGACTTACCAGATCGGACAATCTTTTCGCAGTCTTGTTGTGCCAGGAGTATCCGTATTAGTCCTCTGCTGATGTAGCCCATCAGAACAGTGGACTTCTGCCAAAACATTTCCAGGTGATGTGGCTTTGGAGGGTGTGTGGGAAAAGGCTTTACCTCAGGAGGTGTTTTATATTTTATTATTCTTTTATAAAAGGTGAAGGCAGCCACCTCATTCATTCATTCATTCATTCATTCAGTGCTTTTTGTTTGTTAATTTTTGGAGGGTCCATTCATGCCGTCTGATGCAACAGGCTGATTATCAGCCAATACCAAGACTGAGCCAATTTACACTCATCAGCTGCTATTCTTTTATAAATTAATATACTTCCACATATTTTTATTTGCTTTCATAGTTTTACTGCTCCTTTATAGATTTTGAGGTTTGCATCCATCCGTTTGTAAAATAAATGTGCTACATGCACATTTAATAATATGTACTTTTTAAGTTTTATGACAGGAGTACGAGCTTACACCAAACACAGATGTCAATGCATTTAGATCTGAACCTTATTTGTTTGCCAGCTGCTTTTAACTGTCTCAGTTATTCATTAGTGCTATCAGCTAGTAGCATTCTAGGTTTCTTTTCTCAAAGGGGTTATATTCTGACTACATAGAAATAGCTCCATCCATCATTTTCTGCCATTTATCTGAGAATTAGTTTCAGACAATAGTTTACGAAGAGATCTCCCAGTACCTCAGAGAACAAAACAAGGTCATTCCCATGCATATGACAAATATAATCTTGTGAGTCCCTGAGGAATCCTCCTGGTAAGACATGTCTGAAACATTTCCCACGGGAGATGACCGAAAGTCTCCTGACCAGACGGCCAACCACCTCAACCGGCTCTTTTTGATGAGGAAGAACATTGATTCTATTCTGAGTCCTCCCCTTACGAGCTCCTCACCATATCCTGGTGAGCCAAATTAACCTTCAAAGGAAACTTGTTTCCGCTGCTTGTATTCGAAATCTCGTTAGCTGTGGTCACAGCTCATGACTGGAAAATTTACAGCTTTGCCTTTCTGCTCACCTCTCTCCACAAAGTTTAGTACTGCAGACACTGTTCTTATTTATCTTTTATTTTCCAGCTCTGTTCTCACCCATTTGTGAGCAAAATCCTGAGATACAAAAACTTTTCCAATTAAAAACTCCAACCTGGAGTGGGCAGTCCACTGCTTTCCAGCTGAGGAACATGGCCTAAGATATGAAGGTGCTAATCTTTACTTGAAACCACCCTGAGGTTTCCAGTCCATAAAGCCAACACAAGTATCTCTCATACTGTGGGACACCATGAAGGGCACAATCAGCTTCTCCAATTCCACAAAACATGCGAATGTTAGTTGTCATGAAGCTGAATTGTGCAACCCCCCCATTACTCACCCATCAACATTCCTCCTGAATCCTCCTAAATAATGTCTAATTGTCTCCTGGAATTAGGAATAATTGTGGAATAATTTCAGAAAAATGTTCCTCAACATAAAATTGTTAAGACTTTGACGATCTCACCATTTATTCTGTGCATAATATATCAAAAGATTCAGAGAATCTGAAGGAATCTTGTAGTGTAAGGGACAAGGCCAAAGTTAAAAACTGGATGCTCGAATAGAGACTGATTATTCTGAAATAATTAACCAGATATTACCTTCTATGTTATTCTTTTCATGCAAACTGAGTGAGCCATAGAGCAAAACAAATGCACAAGTGTCTTTTTGGACTCAGCAGAGATCATTTTGTGGGTTTCCACTCAACAGCAGCATAACACAGTTTGTACTCTTCATTTTTTATAAGGAGGTTTTCACAGGATTACACAGAATTTGGAAAAAGGTTTGCAACAGACAGCTTAACTTCCAAAACAAGTTGAAATCATTTCACATATATGACCGGTGTGTTTTTAAAACCAACATTCTCCACAGTACGAGACGGGTACTAACATACAAGGGTCACCATAATATTCACAATACATGTCGGATACAGTAAAATAACCCACCGATGCCTCTAACAGCTTATCAGATCAGGTGTGAATATCCCTCTCAGCCCAATTTAAAAAGCCCAACCACGTTATACGATCTCTGCGATCCGTGCCGTTACAATTTCCCGAGGTAAAAGCAACATTTCCATGTGAACTTTGAAAATGGAAAACAGATACCACTTACAGATGAGACATAATTGAAATTCAGCTCACAAAGAAGACTGCTTTCAACCAAAACACCTAAACCCCAGTGTAGAACTACTTTACAAGACTCACAGTGAACCACTAACATCAAATGGACTTCTGTCGTAGAATCATTAAAACAAAACGAAGCAAAACAAAAGTAAGAATACAGGAATATGTAGAGGGTCTTTTGGCTCATTATGCCATATGAGCAGGGTCTGTCAGGATCTGTCCCACTGTCCTACTTCCATTCTTGAGTATTCCCTCAGTGAAAGCATTATCAGAGTTCATTGCTGGTTCTTTTGGACTACTAATATCAGAGTCCTCTGCCTGAGGCTCTAAGAAAGCCACCCTCTTTCCATTTGACCTCCGCTGTCCCGACTCTACCTCTCTGGGGTCAGAACACAGAATAATGGCTCGCCCGCCGCATCCTCCGGCGCCTCCGCCCCTCCCTTCCTGGCACCGACAGGGGGTGAGGTAGAGGTAAAGCAGCACCAGGATGATGCTGACCACACAGGAAGCGAGGGTGGTGAAAGCAGTGTTGAAATGTTCTGCGTTGCTACGGTGAGCCAAACCGGTGGTGGAGGAAGTGCTGACGTTTCCCACGAGCACTCTGACCTCCAGAGTTTCACTGGGGTTATAGTGGCGCCTGCGGGCCACCACACACCCGTACATACCAGAATCTTCCATTAGTGCACCTTGTATTTCAAGGGTGCCATTTGGAAGAACTGATAGACGGTCACTCGGATCACTGGTGGATGAATTCAGAGCTAGTCTGGGGGTAACCCAAAAAATCACCTGCCCCTCCTGCACTGGTAATGTCAACCCTGGGCATGGCACTCTTAGCCATTCACCAGGCTCTGCTTTGTAGGTCTGTGCCTCAACGGACATGTCTGACTCTCTCTGATGGGTACAGTTGACCTCCAGGTCTGCAGCTTCTCCACATGGGTATTCACCTCTGAAATCCACCAGAGGGCGATACTGTTTCCACATCCAGTACTCCAGCAGGCCAAGCAATGCACAGTCACAGATCAAAGGGTTTTCTTGTAAATAAATTCCTCCTTGCTGGGTGAGAGCCAGCAAACTCTGGACGGGAACCGTGGAAAGACTGTTGCGTGACAAGTCAAGAAATGTCAGGTTACGAGGTCCTTTGGACTCCTGGTAAAGCTCCAGGGGGAAGGCAGTCAGTCTATTTGCAGAGAGGTAAAGCCTCTGCAAGTTGTTCAGATCGCTGAAGGCACCCGGATATATGTGGGCAATCTGGTTGCCGATCAGCAGCAGCTCTTTCAGTTCCTTCAGTCCAGTGAATATGGATGAATTCAGCACTGTCAGCTGGTTGGATGAGAGGTCCAGGTGAAGAAGACGCGGTGTCACAGTGAAGGCAGCCACCTCGATTTGGCTTATGGAGTTCTTGTTGAGAACTAATGTAGCAAGCCGCTCAAACGGTTGGGGAATCCAGTCCACACACAGGGTGGTAAGGGCATTGTGGCTCAGGTCTAGTCGCGTGGCATAGCTTGGAAGGTTAAAGGGCATCGTGGACAGATTGCGGCCACTGCAGGAAATGATATCACTGGCACAAAGGCAGAAGGGTGGGCAAGTGGCCGACGTGGGAAGGAAGCCAAAACAGAGCAAGAGCAGCATGGCTGCAGCAGCAGGGTTGCAACGGCTGCTTCCAACATGAGTCTTGCCTAAAAGATGTGATGCAGTGGCGTGCATCCTGGTACCCCTCAGCGTAGGATTTCCGGTTACCGTCTCAATAGGCGAACACATGTCAGCCTCTGATTATGCATGGCTTTTATGTGCTGCAGAGAGGAGACAAGGGAGAAAAGAAAAGGGCAGAAGAGTTGAGTATCTTCTGTTTTATTTTGCCATAATTCTGTTTGTTACATTTAACGGAATCATAACAGTATTATAGATGCAAGACATTCATATATACAGTGATTAGACAGTATTAACAGGTTTTAATATAAAATATTAAAAACAAAAAATGCACTTAATTCCAAAAACATATTGTACACATTAAATGCTCACACACACGAAATGAAAGTACAGGAATTCCCCCCAAAAGGTTGTTATGTTTAGTTACTTCAGCTGTACTAGCACTATAAAATCTTGAGTCTTGTATTTTTCAAGAACAACTGTATCCCTGAAGATAAAAATGTACCTTACAGGGGGAAACTTTGTAGCCAAACAGTTATTCATAAAGTTTCTACTATGTAATCACCCTTTTGAAAAAGCATGCATGTTTTTGGACTGTTGGAAGAAGTCAACAAGAAACCCCACAAGCCAACCTTTTTAATGTGAGACAACAGTACTAAACACCAGGGGCGTTGCTAAACAGAGTTCTAAGGGGGGGGGGGGGGG
>JAVQJG010054789.1:0-13305 GCA_036024015.1 Craterocephalus amniculus | reverse complement strand
CCATTTTTGCTTTCCCTCCTTCGCCCCTATTTCTGTCTCCACCCCTTCCCAGTTGAGCAGGTCAGAGAAGAGGAAAGAAAACCTTTCCTCCTCCTCCTCCCCTCACTCAGCTGCGCTCCTACCTTCATCTTCCTGGACTTGATGAGTAATACTGCTTTTTGTAATGTGCCTGATTTTTGGCACTTTTTCACACCGAGACACTTTTATGATGTGTTTTCTGACAAACGACATTTTCACTAAATAAACCAAACTTCTGATTAGTTACGCTGGACAAACTCCAGCAGCGATAAAAATATGCAGCTCAAACAGAGCCAAGACTCACCCGGTGCATAACCATCCGGTCGACCTTTTTAAATTTTTTTAATTGAAACTTTTTTTTAAAAGAAGCCACTAATTATTCATTTTGAGAGACTAAATCCCACAATGATAATGATTAAGTTAATATTTTACCCTCTTGTTGTGATTAGATGTAAAAGAAGTTTCTTTTTAATTCTTCGCCTTTACTTTCTGTAAGTCCCTGTAAGTGCAGCATTTTGTTTATCATTTATGACTCTTTTCATGTACAACTGTGTGTTAAGGATGAAGGCTGCACCATGTTTCGCTGCATTTCACCTTTTCAAGAATCTAAGACTGCTGTCTGGTTTCAGCATTGTTTAATTTCCTTTTCACATAGTCAGACAACAGCCATATCTCCGCCTCCTCTCTCCTCTCTCATTAGTTTTTCTTTAGTTCATGGTTTGCTGCAGATGGATTTAAAACATCTTATTTACCTGCCTTCCGTTTCTCTGGTTTGATTTTCAATGCATCTCATGCACAAGGTCCAGACTTGTACCCTCAGTATTGAGCTAATATTTCCATCTGCAAAAGTAACTCTGAGTAGGAATACGCAGATGTTGGGTGTCGCCAGCCACCTGTCACCCATGTCAGCGCCACAGCCTTCTGTTTCCCGCAGAGTCCGACCGTGCAGATGGTAAAGATTGATTTGACGAGCTGTTTGGTGAAAGCACCACCACTGTGTAAAATGTCATGTTGAAATTATGTGAAATCATTGCATCAACTTATTTTCATCTCGAAGGCACGAGATAAAATTCAACACATGCGTAACAATAACATTTTCATATTTTTCCCCCTTCGGCCTTCATTTTTATAGGACTTAAAAATACGACTTCAGAGTGCTGAAGTCCAAACCCAAAGATACTTTGTGAATACTTTTGCTTTAGAGAAGTGACTTGAAATCATTTGTCAGTCATCAAAATAGTTTCTTGGCAGTCTATTCTGTTGATATACTTAAGTATTAGAGGATGTATCTTGTATGTGTCAGCTGTTGGCAGCGTTCAGCACCCCGGACAGCACTTTTCATAGCAGTCCTTCAACAAACTAATGCTATAATTAAGAATTCCCTCTTCAGACATTGTTCATTTCCATAAATGTCCTCCCAAGCTGTTGTTTGACATTTTTCTTAGATTAAGTGCAGTGTGAGGAGAATCTCAGAGGAAGGTATGCAGAGAACACAGAACTCGCTTCTGAAGAACAAACTCTCATGAACACAACTTTGTTACAACGTAATACTGCATTCATCGCCTTGTAGTTTGATTTTTGGGTGTGTACATAGAGTTTAAGAGTTTAAGTCTGTAGTTCTAAGCTGGTTTGTAAAACAGTGTTGATCCCAGAAACTCACACTGGTCACGCTGCGTTAGCTGTGGAAGCCGAACCTGCGACAAAAATGCATGTCGGGTAGAAAGCAGGCAAAAATAATTGATTGAGAAAGAGCAAAAAAGGCAAGTCGATTAAGAAAGAGGGAGAAGAAACATCTGTTTGGTGGCTCTGTGGCTAGAAATTAGGGCGTCGATTGCCAACACATATGCACACAATCCCACACATATCTGCACACACACACAGCATATGAAACTGACCTCTCTCTCTGTAGCATTCAGACTATATATACTTAGTAACAAAGCACTATTTATCACATTTGCAGAGACGCATTAATGTCTGGCCAATCTCTTCATTGTTTTGCCCTGTTGTCTTGTTGTTCTGTGAAACAGTCCTAACAAGACTCAGATGTTGGAAGTAAGTTGTCAGTGAGGGGAAAAAAAGTTTCATCACACCAGAAAACAATTTGTTGGAGCACTGAAGCTACACATTTTGGGTTTTTTTTTCTTCTGAAAGAAGAAAGGGGTGTGTGGGGGGACTTCCCTCCCAGAACAGCATTGTCATTCTGATGTTTATGCAAGAATCAGGTGGTTCAAAGGTTCTTTACAAATCAGTATTGTTCATTATAAAAGCAACAACAAAAACCACATTTTGTAAAGTGTTACACCGAGATAATGATCCCAAATTTTTGTTGAAAAGATTATTACTTAAAACATCGTCACAGTTGGGAATTCTCATATTTTTTAGAAAAATGTTGGGAAGAAACGAGCGGTTTTGGTTGAAACTGAACTGGGGTCAGGCACTAAATCAACTGTCAGGAATTTGACTTTTTTCCCAGAGGTGCACATATTTCAAATCAACCAAATGATTACACACACATTAAAGCACTTACAGAAAAAGGAAATCTTACGATAAGCTAACTTACAGATATGCTTCAGTTTGGACCAAGCTGCTGAACACATCATTTTCAGAGAATGCGAACCATCAGTGACAGCCATAACAATCCCAAGTGCTTAGATAACAATCTGTTATGAGCAAGTTGTTTAACTTGAGGCATGAAACATGCGGTAAAGTCACCTTTTATATGTTTTTCTGCCCCTCCCCCCCCGTGGCTGCATTATTCCTACATGCATTTGGAGTGGAACCGAACACAGATCAGCTTAACTGCAGCAATAAGAGGAACATGAGTAAACACTTCTGAAGGAAACTTCAGAAGGTTTGCCAAACTCCTGAGTGAAGAGACGTGACCTTCAGATCTCATAAACAAAGATGTTCTGAGAGGGTGATATTAAACAATAAGGCCCGTGCTTTGGTTTAATGGTGTTGTGTGATTCACACACAGCAGTATTTCCTGATGCCGATTTTGGGGAAAAGGGCAGATCTGTGATCAGAAACATGGAGGTAAAAAAACAAACTAAATGTTTCTACGTCGTCACACAGTTCTGACGATCTGGGCTCAGTCATTCACTGGTTTATTTCCGTTGAGATGAAATCTGGTGTTTCCATGTTGTGTAAATAATTTGCTAATGATAAGGCTGTTGCAATTGCTGCTGATGTTGTTTAGCATATTGTAACAAACAAAAAGAATGTCTGTGATTAGAAGAAACAAGAAAAGGGGAAATCATTTGGAGTTGTTTCTTCTAGTCAGAACTAGTCAAACTGACTACATCAGTAACATGTTTTATACCAAGTCAGCACACTGAGTCAATATTAATAATACATTATGATGATATTTTAGTTTACTTGATTCATTCAAATTTGCCAATTAGCCTTTGCATTTCTCCCATCTCTTGTATATTAACTAGACAGCAGTGGACATATTTCAGGACCTGGGGATCAGCTGAGGTGTTGAGGGCTCAGGGTCCCACTTAAAGCAGTAGTACAAAACTTTGGTACTTAATGAAGGCTAATTAAACTCCCGTCCATGAGCTCTCTCCAACCAGTAGAAGTGAGTTCAGTGTCAAATCTTGCTCTGTCACTGATATTGTCCTCCTGGGTTTCTTTGCTGAATCATGATGGTGCACATGTGATCCACCAAGAGCAGTTTGGCATTTTATCTGTTTTTAATTATATGCTGTTTCTTTTTTTAATCTTTAACAGTTTTTAGCTCACTGTGCCATTTTAATATTTTGCATGTGAACCGTGCCCCTTTGTTGCATGTTACAAACCACTTAATTTGTGACCCTATTCCCTGCAACCCTGCAATCAGCACACCTCCTACTGACAGGAGAGACCTGAGTAAAAGGAAAGGAAGAAAAGCTGAAAGAGGAAGGACCAGAGCCAGCCAGGAGGAGAACTCTGCCTTGCTGTGTGCTGGCATACTTGCTCTGCTATTTCAGGTGAGGCGGACCAGCCTACCTGCTCGACCACACTTCCAACTGTTGTAATGATCTAGGTATTTGAACTATTTTGAACCCATTCAACAACATCACAGCCCCGACCATTCTATACATTTAAAAAGGCCAGTGTGGTAATATCCAGTTGTTGGTGTTTGATGCAATGTTGTAAAGCAACTGGCCCATGATGCTGGGATAGGAAAAAAGTGTGGTTTCTCAGCCCCAGTACACTGCTGGGGAACAACCACTACAGGAATGTGTATAATGAATGTCAGTGTGCCATCAAAATGAGTCCGATGCACGGAGTTTAACAATGAAAACATATGTGTATTTCTGTGGAAACAAATAATATAAAGGTTTCCTTCTTTACAAGAAAAATCTTTGCTGAGAAAACGTTCTGCTGCATGTACATCGAGATCATTGGCTTAAAGATGCTCCTCTCAAAATTCAGAGCATGGCCACTTCATCCAACCCCACAACACACGCAGTGAAACAAGAGTCACAATTCATACAGGAATGCAGTAATAGATAAAAACATCCCATGATGGAAAATCAAGCAAAATCGTTTAACAGCAATTACAAAATTAATATTTTCACATAATAAGACCATATATCGCTGTGTCTAAAGGTACCTCACAAGCTCACCAAAATATGGGTAAAAAATAGCAGCAATGTTTCCTCCCAAAAGCTCCCAAATGACAGATGTCAGCAACTGTTAGAGAAAAGCCAAACAGCCATTACATGTTCCAGAAACTTCACTCGACACGAACAGCTACATGCTACAAGTCCTGTAAGGCAGAGCTGCACAAAATGTTCCAAAGGCCATGCAGGAAACAAAACGCTACAGTTTACAAGGCAGCGTAGTGAGAAGTTGTCAGAGTCACAAAATGCTCCAAAACCCGCGTGAGGAGAACCAAGAAACCACAGGAGAATTGACCAATTGTATACTGGTAGGTGGAGCAGGGATGCCCTGATCATGTTGGCAGAGGCTACGTAGAATTGGACTATTTTAGCCTGATCAACTATTCAGGCTCTGAAATATGCACTTATTTCCTAACAGTAAGTAAATGCAAATAATATAATCTACACACACTGGCACAAAAAGCATATTGTAGCTGTAGATTTGTTCCAGTGCTCGTTACTGGTGCTGCATGAACAGAACCTGGAATTTTCTGTAGCACATGTGTCAAATTCCAATCTTGAGGGTCCGCTGTCCTGCAAGTTTCTGTTGTTTCCCTGCTCTAACACAGAACTTAAGGGTCATTGTGTAGAAGCTGACAAGACACTGTTGGATCCATGTGATTTGAATCAGGTGTGTTGCAGCAGGGAAACAACAAAAACCTGCAGGATAGCCTATGAGATTTGGAGGGGGGGCATCCCTGTTCCACAGTAACTGGACATGTCTGCACTTGTCATATCAGAGCACTGTGACAAGGATAGGAAATATTCAGAGAAAGATAAAGCATAGCACATGATAGGTGTGTGCTCAGCTGTATCTACGGTATCTTCAAGAGTGTGGTTCTTTAACAAGCTAAACACTATCGCAGCCCAGAATCAACAAACAGGGACTTAAGGGGCAACACAAGAATATGATGTAATACTTCTATCTCGTATCCCGCAGCAGCCAAATTTTATATTTTGTACAACATGAGCGACAAACTTTGTAATCTTTGAGTAATATAAGAAGAAAAATCTGAAATTACTTATAGTCAAGGTTGAATAATTATCTAATTTTCCCATTAAGACACATTTCAAAAAGACAAAAATGATGTGATGTGTTGTCATTTATAATTAAATCAGGGTTTGAGAACCAAAATTGTTCTCATTGACTGGCATTTTTACTAAATAGAAGGGTTCTACAAGTTAGGAGCTACAGTACAGTACATTTCTAACATGAACTCTGAATGATGACTCTTTGAGTCCATGTGACTTCATGTTTCATAAGCACGTGAAAACTACAGCTGCTCGCTGGGTTTTTTTGTTAGGTTAGCTTGTGTTTGTCTAAAACTTTGCCTGAAATGAATATCAGACCTTATTTGATGAATAATGAATCCAGAAGTCTTGGTAATTCCAAAGAGTTACACAGGTTGGCCCCAAAATGTATTGTTTGATCAGAACAAATATGTCCTGAGGCGGAGGACAAACCAGAGAAATCAAGTGTGGTTTGGTACGGGACTTCTGTTCTTCATCCACAAATGTCCCCTAAAGACGAGAGTGAGAAATCCGAGTTATTTCAATGGGCCACTCTGAAAATTATGACTCAAAATGAAGTCATAACAGCTAATTGTACATTAGTATGAAAGTTATTTTGGTTTTTAGACGCAAAACATCAACATCTGTGAAGCAGACACAACCCTCTGACATCTGCCTCACAGATACATCCATACACTACCAGAACCGATGCCATAATGAACTATAGAGTCAAACAAACGTTGCCTAGATATATTAACTTCACAGAGCTCATAGGAAGTGTGTGCAGCATGTGCTATCTTACTAATGACGGAGAAATCTTTAGTCGGCTGTATTTGTTGCTTCCTTTGTGACTTGGCTTGGTAAAGTAAGTATAAACTATCAGCCATTCATGTTTAATGTGGCTTAGGATAAAGACTTAGCGTCAATGTGGACAGGGCTGTAACTGTGAAGCAAAAGAGTTTACCCTCCAAGCTTAAAGTATAACATCAAAAATCTTAATTTTTCACCTGAATTTATAAACTGTGGTTGAGCCAACTGGTGCCATGTCTAGCATTAGGTTTATATTTTTGAAATGTAAACCCAACTCTATAAATGTTTCCCGAAACACTGCTGATAGCTTTACCTAATTTATCCGCCTCTATGGCTTTGGAAAATAATACTAAGTACATGGAAGTAATTAGTTTGTGGCCCTTGCAGGAGAATTAAAAGCAGGAACATTAAACATGACTGCCACTGGAATTCACATGAAGTCTCATGAAAGTTAGCGAAGCTCATTTTCATCAACTGGCTGCTGTTGACATGCAGGCAGCCAGTAATCCGAGAGTACATTGATCACTCTTGCATAAGCACAAAACAGGGTGGGGAAAAAACTGCATGCACGACTATAAAAGCAAGAAAATTCCCGACATGGAGAACACCTGTAACCGTGGAGAGCAAAGGTGTTAAAAAGGCACAGACAATAACAAATAAGAGCGACTAATTGTGTAACATAGCATCAAATGATGGACCGTCCCTGTATGAGTCTATGGCTCAGTTTAGATCAATGGTTGGGATCAGCCCAACATGAGGAAATGTGGAAAGAACACATCCATGCAGATATGTCTTGTATCCAGGCTGGTGAAATACTGAAATGAAGCCAGTTAATCGGCTAATACACCATTTTTAAGTCAGATGTCATGACACTAACATTGCTACCAATAAGATGTTAGATAAAAATGTCCAATACTCTTGATTCCACTGAAATGGATAACTTACATAGTTCATCCTGAAGTTCTCTGCAAGCCTGCCAATAACTCGTTAATTTAAACCAAATGACTTAAAGCTTGGAAACTTCAAAATCTGAAACAAAATGGACTTGAGGACTGATGTGAAATAACCCTGTTCTGCAGGTTTTAAATGTTTATTTGCTTCAAAACACCAGGTTCAAATCAATTATTGTGCAGAACTTCACAACAGCTTTTGGATTCAGTTTATTTCACTCAGGCATGTTGGAGCAGGTGAGTCCTCAAACCTTCAGGGCAATGGCCATCGAAGACCAGAGACTGAAATCCCTTCTTCTTATAGCAGTTTAACATATAACAGCAAGCTTTCGCTATCGGCTAGTATCTTATTTTGTTAGTGTGTTACAGCCTCCTCCACAGGAATAATCATGCACATAAGTTTGCACATGAAAATCAACAGCAAAACCTCCTATTGGCGGCCTCTGCCGTCCTCATGCATCTCTCCCAACACACAGCTTATGCTAAGCCCAGTGAGGCTGCATAGTTTCTCATTGAAATATAGATGAGGGGATGGGAGTGTTGGTTTCAAGTGAATAATGCAACAGGTGAATCAGTTCTGGTTTCAGAGAAAGCGAGTGGATGGATAAATTAATAATCAAACTTCCATCTTGGTTTCAATAGGAATAAAATGGGAAAATACAGTAGTTTTAAACAAAAAAAAAGTGAGAAAAGATTGTTCCTTTGAAAAAAATTTGATTTCAGTTACTTTAATATTACAGAAGCACCATAAATAAGTTGCCTCATTTTCAAAGAAACTCTTGAGTAATTTGATGTATCCCACTTTTAGAAAATAAAAAATAAAATAAAAACTGTATAAACGTCAAGATCTTTGGATGTGATACCGACTGGCGCCTTTCAGTTTCATCATTCATATGTAACTAACATGAAGACTAACATGAACTAACATGAGACCTCATGAATCCAAGACAGCCCGTTCCTAAATCTACTGCAGACTGTTTCTTTTCATTCCTGACAATACACGTGTTCAATGTAACGTAACAAGTTAAGTGAGACCTTTTTGCACGGCTGTAATGAAGTTTGACATTCAGCATAAACTTGTGCATCTGTCACTGACCAGACCTGCATTTAGTTTTTAAAAAAATAAAAGAAATGTAAGAGGTGTATGACATGAGTGAGGAGGAGGATTCCTGGAGAGGAAGAGAGAGGTAATTGTCTTTGATGACTGATGATTCTTCTTGCATTCTTGTTTACTTAAGCTGGGAGGGAAGTTAAAAGCAGCGTAGGGCCTGCAACCAATCAGTGGTTATCATTAAAAGGTGGGAAGGGAACCAGAACCAATCGAATGCAGCTCCAGTAAAAGGCGGGACGAGCGTGAGGCAGTCAAATGGCCAGACACACAGATGAGACATTTGACTGCCTCAATTCAATTTATTCGTTTAACAGGAGAATTTAAGTACTAAAGGTGAGAAAGCTGAAAATAGGCAGGCCAATCAAATTCAATGTAATTGTGCCTTACTTATGACTGATTATTGCTAGAGTTAAAAGCATCAGGCCCACCCACCACTTAGTGTGTAAACATCAACTTTCTTTTAATCTTCCTTTGACTTTAACCTCAATATTATTTAGGATGGTTTCGTGTACAGTAATGGTCAATGTTTCATCAAAGTTCTCTCAAGAAAGCCTCTGTAGGGGACATTGCATGCTACTCGCTTGATGTGCATTATTACGTCAAGAAGGAGGTAAAATGGAGGCCAGGTGTGAGAGTGAGGCCATGGGTTCATGGGTAATTTGGCTAAAATGCTCCCAGATCTTTCAGTCAAAAAAAATCTCAACTTTATACACAAGAATGTGTTTCTTTCAAAGATATCCTTTATTGATCGGGTGTTTCCGCATATCCACGCACTTTCTTACTCAAGTACTTTGATTTTCATCCGACGGTTTGTGTGAAACATCAGAGGAAAGAGTGAGGTTCTGGAAGTTCGCCATCTCCTTCCTTTTCACATCCAACACAAGGCAATAATGCACACACAGACACCTCAGCAGCACTCATCTGTTACTTTGATCATAGCTGGAATTAGACACCTCATCTGTTCCACGTACTAAGGTAGGATTTCAGGTGTCCGGTTTAAGTTGAGCAGCAACATCCTCTCACCTTCATCCTTTTCCAAAGCAGTCTGCACATCCTGAGTCAGATAACCAGTGTGCCTGTGTCTTTCACATGATGCCCTGCCTCCCCCCAGACAAGCTGACAGACAATCTCATGGGTTCTTAAGGCTCTGATGAGAGCAGAAATTTAAACAAAGACCTGTGATGTGGTGAGACCATGCAGCTGTCCTCAGGTGCAAAGGTACACAATATTGGACCAATTCAAAGCCCTGCAAAGCGCTTTCTGTCTAGACACGCGAACAAACCAAAGTAAGAAAATTCTCTACAGAGTAGGCATTCCTTAGCAGGTAAGACAAAAACAAAAGTTGTTGGGCTGAAAATGTTTTGAAAGTATTTCTAAGCACTTGAAATACACTTGAATTAACTTGTCAGTAGTGAGCACTCTACTTTAAAGATCAATCAGGCAGAATTGTCTCAGTTTTCTCACAGATGAGAGCTGGGATTAAAAGACATCACAGAGCCTTCAGCTGCTTTTTTCTTCATCTGTGTGAAATTAGCTGTACTGCAGGATGTAAGGGGATCTGGTGGTCTTTGGATTTTTTCTAAAGGTCTAATAATGTATGAAAGTCTTAAATTGAATTTATTGCCGGTACAAGAGTGGTTTCCATCTGTCGGGAGCAGTTACATACCTACCCTAAATAGCGTGCGCTGCCTCTGATGCAAGTTAGAGTTAGAAAAATTTGTGAAAGTGGAAAAAATGGAAAAATTTTCATTTTAGGGCGGGAATGTCAAACATAAGACCCAGGGGCCAAAACTAGCCCACCAGAGGATCCAATCTGACACGCAGGATGAATTTTGTAAATATGAAAATCATGTAGAAAATGTAAGTTCAGTTTTAGACAAAAGTAACTTAAATATTTCAAATAAAAGTAACTAAATCTCAATAAAAGTAACTTATATTGTAATAAAAGTAGCTGTAATTGCTATTGTGACCTTGTGAGGTTTAAAAGATAGTCATTTCCAGGGTAGGGGATAAGTTGATTTTTTATTTCTATCTTTCTATGAGGTGAGCCTGTTCAGGTGGTCGGCATTACTGCATGAGGAGTTTTCATCATTCTAAGTTATTGTGCTGTTATTTAATTGGTCCAGCGCTCTAGAGATTGGATTATGCTCTGTGTAACTAAAATGAGTTTGGCACCCCTGTTGAAGAAGGTCCTTTAATTTAATGAAGCTCAGGTCCAGGTCACATCAATTAAACTGAAATTAATGCATAGGTTACAGTTATTGCCATACAATGGCAAAACTGCCACGTTTCTTACATGGAAATAATTTGAAATAGAAGATAAAATAAAAACACTTTCAGAATTAATGTAAGTTTTTCTTTGGAATAATGTAGCTGTAAGTCTGAATTCCTTACAGTACAAGTATGTGAACATGATCTCTGCACAGGCCAACTCTGATAAAGTGAAGTTAGAGATTTCAATAAACAGTTTAGACCACAGGGAGACCTCTGCTTTAAAAGGAATAAGAAGTGCACTCAACATGCTAACATTGCATTTCATGTACTTCAAAAGTCCAAATATGAAACTCAAAATAATGCAGTTTTATTACTTGTGATAGTGCATTTGTCTCATCACATTAAGTGTAAGTACACCATCAGTGAAGCTTTGTCTTGTTGTCACCTGAGGGAACTGTCACAAACTTTGATCCAACACAAATGCACTGAACCACAGTGCATTTATCATGAATTACGTGTGAATTGCAATATTTCTTACTGTAAGATAACTTCCACTCCTCCTTTGTAGACGAATCATGCAATCTGGCTTCACATAAACTTATTTTTACAGCATTTTTACAGTCTGAATGTAAAAGCTTGATGGATAACTTCTTGTCTGTAATAACTGTCTAACAACTGTGACTCTGGTCTCTTTAGTAACTTTTATTCTGCGCTTGAACTGACCAGAACAAATACGTTCACCATCAGATGAGGCACTGCTACAAGTACCAGAGACAAACACACACATGAACCTGTGGTTTGGTCAAACCACAACAAATGTTTACTGCGGGGCTTATCCTGTCATGTCTGCATGGAGTGTTTGCTCCTGTTTACACTCTCTGCTAATGATGGGGTCATCTGACATGAGACTTGGTCTCACATAAAAGGAGTCATGGGGCTTCATCATCACAACGCTTTGTTGCTTGTAATGACGACAGTGTGCCCGGGCTTCCCCTTGTCTGGTTGATTTCCCACTGTTGTTGCTTCTCATATGTTCTGACTGCAGGTGAATCCCTCTGTGCTTTGATTCAGATCAAATCACAAGGGTCCAGAAATGAATACCACTGCAAAATAAAGATAAAAAAGTTCTCGTATTTTTTCTGGAAGGTATTCTTAGTTTTGAAGACTGAAAACAAAAATAAATCAATTGCAATAAAATCCCATCTAAATAGAAAAGCTTGTTGAGACGGAGGAAGATAATGGAAACATTCAATGTATTCTGAGCTACACTGAAGATACAGCAGGAAATGAAATGAGAGCGTTTTCCTTTAATAAAACTGCAAATATACAGTAATCTGTTTCATATTTGGACATTCCCTTTACGGATATAGCAATGACATCCAGCTCTGATATATCCACGAGAAAATCAAAGAGGCTTTTCATGTGGTAGCCAGAGCAACTGGCATGTTGACTTCTCCATCATCATCACAATGTGTCAACTATGGCCAAGTTACTCATATGGAGACAACAAAAATCGGTATCGTTGGAGTGTGGACTGCCTGCCTGCCTCCATCCCTCCTCCGCGCAGTCGGCTGCAGCTACCCTTATGTGAAAAAGTGGCGGCCAACTCCCTCATATGGAGGCAACAACACGCAGAGATCTTTGATGTTCTGGATGCGGACCCAACAGAGTCCACATGTTTCCCCAAGAGATGATTAATCGTTAATAGAACAGGAAATGATTCAAAAGAGTCCCCATGATACCGTTCATGAACTTTAATGCACTGCAAAATAAACAAGCCATGTCACGTTTATTTGTGTTGCCGCTTTGTTTGTCAGTCTTGTTTGAGATGAGCGATGAGGCGGAGTGGGAAGTGAGGGCATCCGCAGACTGCACCGCTGGTGTAACTTGCAAATGTATGTTTGTGTAAAACTGGATGAGTTGCACATTTCTTCTCAGCTCAAAGTACTTTAAAGGCAACAAATCTGCCTACATTTGTGTAGGAATTATCAGATTAACACTTCAAATTGTTTAGTGATACTTTTCTGTTAGCCTTCAAACTGTACTTCAGGAAGACTTACACAATTTCTGTCAGTCACTGTGAAAGAGTTTCTGCTTCATTGAGACATAGTATGGTAACGATAACCCAATGCGATTGGCTGCAATCAGTAATGTGCCTTTTCTGCAGTCTATTGGGGACAACTGAGAAAAAGAGTTCAACTGTGCCATCCTTTAACACCTGCTGTTTTAAAGAGCAGCTCTTTTCTCCAACAGGAAAAAATGCAGAGGTAGTTTTCTCACTTTGATTATGTAGCTGTTGTGTTATTTTCCCGCAGCTAAGCTGAATCAACATCATCTCTTGTCATGCTGCTAGAAGACAACATTTTCACACTTATCTTTGAAGAAGGCAGTGTCTCCTGCAAATATATAGGCAAGCTGTGTGTGATACTCACAAAAGTGTTTTGTGGAGTTATTATTATTATTACATCATTTCATCAGGAGTCATTTGTGGGTTTACTGCTTTTAAACCTTTTTATGATGTTAATTTACTCTGCTTATT